>OX243818.1:24520280-24702780 GCA_945859605.1 Lumbricus rubellus
GAGAGAGAGAGAGAGAGAGGGAGAGAGAGAGAGAGAGAGAGAGAGAGAGAGAAAGGAAGAAGGAGAGAGAGAGAGGAAGAGGGAGTAGAGAGGAATCGGTTGAATTTCACGACAGATGTGGCAACTCGCCTGGGGAAGTTTGCATCGACTGGAGACCTGGAGAAAAGGAGTAGTGAAGGGAGGAGGAAAAGGTGCGGGAAGGGAAGAGTACGACGACGAGGAGAAGGTAATGAGCAGGGTGAGAAGGATGGGGAAGATGAGGAGGATGGGGAAGATGAGAATAATGGGGAAGATGAGGAGGATGGGGAAGATGAGGAGGATGAGGAAGATGAGGAGAATGAGGAGGACGGATAAAATGCGAAAGATGAGGAAGATTAGAAGAATGAGGGAGAAGAAGAGGAGGAGGAGGATGAGGTGGATGAGGCAGTGCAGCGAAGAAGCGTGTCCTAATGAAGAAGCCTTGAAGCAACGCACACAGTTGACAGCTTTGCCCACAGGTGGCGCCCTCGTCACTATATGTGTGTGTGTGTCTCTCTCTCTCTGTATTTCTATCTGTCTCTATCTCTCTCTCTGCCTCTGTCTCTCTCTGTCCGCCTCTCTTTCTGTTTGTATCTGCTTCGTTCAACGCTCTATCTCTCGTATTTCTGTCTATGTTTCTGTGCTTCTCTCTGCGCCTCTCTCTGTGCCTCTGTCTGTCTGTCACTGTCTCTCTCTCATCCCACATTATCACTCTCTCTCTCTCTCTCTCTCTCTCTCTCTCTCTCTCTCTCTCTCTCTCTCTCTCTCTTTCTCACTCTCTCTTTGCCTCTCTCTTATGTTCTGTCTCTGTCTGTCTCTATCTCTCTCCCTTTGTCTGTCAGTCTGTCTGTCTGTCTGTCTGTCTGCCCTCTCTCTCTCTCTCGCTGCCTCTGTATTATGTTCTGTCTCGCCTCGATCTGCTCCTCTTCCTGGTGCGATCTCTGCATCTGTCTTTGTCTCTCTGTCTCTGTCTGTCTGCCTGTCTCTCCCTCCTTACCCTTTTCCTTTTATCTCCATTGCTCCCTGTCACGCATTTTGCTCCAATATTTCTATTTTTTCCGTCGATCTCTCATTCCTGTACAACATCCGTCTACCTATCTGTGTGTCTGTCTGTCTGTGTGTCTGTATGTCTGTCTATTTGTCTGTCTATCTGTCTGTCTATCTCTCTCTGTCTGTCTGTTTTTCTCCCTCCTTCGCGTCATCTTCACTCTCTGTTTTGCTTTCTTCCCTTTCACCATTTTCCTGATTTCCTTTTCCATATTGCACAAATATTTGTCTTTCTATCCACCTATTTTTACTATTGTCATGGTTGTAATTGTTGTAGCCTAGCGGCAGCACTGTGGTCTGTATAAGTGTTTGTCGTTAGATTTCTTAATTACTCTGTTTCTGTGCATGCCCTCTACCATGTATATGTAGTGTACCTGCATGTATATGTAGTGTACCTGCATGTATATGTAGTGTACACATGTATATATAGTGTACCGACATGCATAATTGTATATGTAGTGTACACATGTATATGTAGTGCACCCACATATACTTGTAGTGTACCTACATTCATTCATTTCGAGAATTTATATAGCGCCTTTTCAAGAAACCTAATCAGAGGCGCTCCACTACAAGTATATGCAGTGTACCTGCATATATTGTACGTGTAGTGTACCCACGTGTATATGTAGTGTACCCACATGTATATGTAGTGTACCTACATGTATATGTAGTGTACACATTATGTATATGTAGTGTACAATGTCCCACAAGTATATGTATTGTACCCACATGTATATGTTGTGTACACATTATGTATGTCTACCTTGCCACCTGTTGGAATGTTATGCTACAACCACAAGTGCTTTGACTGACAGCTCGCCATGGCATGTCGCACGATCAATTCCTGCATCTCTTTGCGTGTGTCCGTGTCACTCACTTCTTGCCCTCTCTTCCTTCTGCCATATTGTGTGACTTCATTCCATCCTTCCCCTTCCACTTCACTCCTTTACCCATTCATACTCCACTTTTCCTCTGTCGTTCTTCCATATAATATTAGTCCTCTTCCTTTCCGCTTCATATCATTATGCACCTCCCACTCGCGATCGCTCTGACTCTTTCTCTCTCTGCCTCTCTGTCTGTGTTCCTCTGTCTGTGTTTCTCTCTGTCTCTCTCTGTCTCTCTCTGTCTTTCTTCTGTCTCTCTCTCACTCTGTCTCTCTCTCTCTCTGCCTCTCTCTCTGACTCTCTCTTTCTGTGTCCCTCTCTCTGTGTCCATCTCTCTGTGTTTCTCTCTGTCTCTCTCTGCCTTTGTCTGTCTGTCTCTGTCTTTCTTCTGTCTCTCTCTGTCTCTGTCTGTCTCTGTCTTTCTTCTGTCTCTCTCTGTCTCTGTCTCTCTCTCACATGCTCAACTGCACTTCTTACTCACTGACTGACTCTTCCTCCTCCTCTCTATTCTCTTTCTTCCTCCTCCTTCTCTTCCACTTCGGTCATTGCTCTCTTCCGAACCCTCCGTCCTTGAAGCCCTTCAACTCCATCTCGCAACCCTGCATGGCTTCTGTCCACCTCTTGAGCATACATGTACATGTATTCCAGCGACTCTTCGAGGAATTCAGAAAATAGTGTCACGCATAATGTTATTTTTATTACTGCTGCTGCCACTACCACCGCCATAACCACCATCTACACTACTACAACTACTGCTGCTACTGCTACTACCACCACCACTACCAATACTACTACTACTACTAATACTACTACTACCACTACTACTACTACTACTATAACTACTACTGCTACTACTACTACTACTACTAAATAAATAAATAATAACAATGATAATGGTAAATGAGGCTGCTGCTGCTGACGACGACGACGATGATGATGATGATGATGACGACGACGATGATGATGATGATGATGACGACGACGACGATGATGATGATGATACTAACAATAATAACAATAATAATATTAATAACAGCAAAAACTGTAACAGCAGTAGAGCCTCAGCAATTGTAATAGCTATAGTATCAGTAATAATAGTAATAATGTCAAATGCAATGATAATAATAACAACAATGATAATTATAATAGTAGCAGCAACGACGACGATAACAACAATTTCTTTAGACAAACACAATACTTGCATGTTGAGCTGCAATTGCCCTGTTTAATAATAATCAATTCACCTGTAATAATGTGTAGATCTAATTGAATCCACTAACCTGTCGCCACGTGCCAGTCGAGATATGACGGAGCATTTCGACTTAACTTCTCAACTGCGCGATTCTAGTAATCAATTCTTTTTTCACAGCCTACAGAACAGCAATATAAACAGCATGAAATGACTAAGTTACGTGCCGTCTATTTATAAAAACCTTAAAGTGCGCCGTAAAAGTTTACATGGTCGCGTTATTGTATGACTAGCAGACATTTTATGTAGCCTACCAAAATCGTGAGGCCAATCCGACACGCTCTGACCCACCTCTCGTGCTCAAAATAAACAAATATTAAGTAAAACGTGCAGACTTTTATAGCGTTAGATAAAAGTCTGTAAAGTCAGTGTATCCTGTACTCTGAGGCTCTCCTCGTGTATATACAATAGAGAGCGCCCCGAGTTGTTCGTTCCACAAGAGCGCTATATAAACTGCGAAATACATATATGTATATAGAGAGCGCCCTGAGTTGTTCGTTTCACAGGAGGCGCTATATAAATTGCGAAATACAGCGCAGTACATTACAACGTGTAATCTGTGTGTACCTTTGCAAGCCATTGCTACTTGGAGATGAGGCGACGAAGCTGAATAGAAATGTCGACCCCTCTACTACTACTGCTGCTGCTGCTGCTGCTGCTGCTGCTGCTGCTGCTGCTGCTGCTGCTGCTGCTGCTGCTGCTGCTGCTGCTGCTGCTGCTGCTGCTCTCAGTCTCAAGACGATGCTGTCTCGCTGCAGCCTCTGTAACTCGATAGACGTCGCCCGTGGTTTGGTGATGCGGGTGATGCGAGTGTTGATGATGATGCTGGCTGTGGTGCTGGCTGCTGTGACTGCGACACGAATTCCAGGCAGCAGATCGTACGCGTGTGATACTTTGCCGCCTTAGTAATTAAGGAGTTATGTCTGATAACACGCCAAAACACTTATGTGATTGCGCGTGTATTTATTTAAACGCGGTAGCTGTTTTGTATCTATAAATTTATATAGCGCCTCTCGCAGCGTGCTCTAATCAGAGGGGCTGTATACTGTGTTTGTTTGTGTGTCAATGTGTGTGTGGTTTGTGAGTGTGTGCGTGCATGTGGGTGCGTGTTAGTGTGTAACTAATTGCAAGTGAGTAACTGGTAGCAATTACTGAATTAATCGTAATGGATTTCGGAATTTATCAACTCAAGGTTATCTTTATTCATCCATTAATTTATTCATTGAATTATTCCTTCGTCCTTTCGTTCGCTCATTCCTTCATTCATTCGTTCGTTCGTTCGTTCATTCATTCACTCATTCATTTTCTTACTCCTTCGTTCACTCACTCACGCAGACTCACTCATTCACCTACTCATTCACTCATTCATTTTCTTACTCCTTCGTTCACTCACTCACGCAGACTCACTCATTCACCTACTCATTCACTCATTCACTCACTCACTCACTCACTCAATCACTCACTCATTCACTCACTCAATCACTCACTCACTTTCACTCATTCACTCACTCACTCTGTCACTCACTTTTTCACTCTCTCATTCACTCACTCGCTCATTCATTGATTCACTCACTCATTCACTCACTCATTCACGCACGCACTCACTCTTTCATTCACTCATTCACTCAACAATAACATCGCTTCAACTAACCAAGTATTAGTGTTTGCTCCGTTGTTGCTATACCTCAGTTTAAATTAAAATTTCTTCCACATCATGTCTCTTATACAGCTCATATTCCCACTAATAATTGCCGAAGAAACTGAACGCTTTGGCTGAAGAAAACAATTAGGGTCGTTTCCCTCATTACAGTCATGTCATGAGGAGAAGAGCAACAGACTATATCCACGCCTGTCAACAACTGCGCGTATACCTGTCTTGGTTGCTGTTAATTTAGCCTGCCAGGTCTAAAAGAGTCGTCTATGACAGGCTATAGCTAACGGCGACTGCCATATTTGATCTGAGGCGGAGTTTTATTTGTGGACAGAAATTTTAATGCTTCGTTTTATGCGCGCGTTAAGTGGCTTCATAACGTATGCAATATAAATCCTCAATATAAATTGAACGGATATACAATGTAGGCCTAGCCGACCTCTATAATAGATAAGTCACCTTATTTTTAATTACTCTACTCTGTCTGGTATTACCTTATCATACCATACCATACCATATCATTCACTTAATTCGAGAATTTATATAGCGCCCCGTTAATGAGTCTACTCAGAGGTGCTCCCAGTTCAACCACGTTTAGACAAATAGGTCTGAAGTAACTTTGACATGGTGAACCATCCCTTTAGGTAACAAGCGTATACCTCCATAGGAGTGCCATTCCATGCAGATAGACTGCTATACAACATTGTAGGATTGCTATTTCACTTGACACTTGCAAATATTAGGATTAAGGCTTCTATTTCACTTGAAGCAATGAAGCTAGCAAGTATAGGACTGCTATTTTTCACTTGAAGATTGCGGGCATGCATATACGACTGCTATTTTTCACTTGAAGATTGCGGGCATATACGACTGCTATTTTTCACTTGAAGATTGCGGGCATATAGCCTACGACTGCCATTTTCCACATGACGTGTGCAAACATAGGACTGTTATAGATTTTCACATGAAACCTGCTAGTATAGGACTGCTATTTTCACTTGAAGCTTACAAGTTTAGGACTTCTATTTTACTTGAAGCGAGCAAGTTTAGGACTTCTATTTTACTTGAAGCGAGCAAGTTTAGGACTTCTATTTTACTTGAAGCGAGCAAACATATAGGACTGCTATTTTCACTTGAAGCTTGCAAACATAGAACTGTTATTTTTCACATGAAACCTGCAAGTATAGGACTGTTATTTTTCACATGAAACCTGCAAGTATACTGCTATTTTCACTTGAAGCTTACAAGTTTAGGAATTCTATTTTACTTGAAGCTTACAAGTTTAGGACTTCTATTTTACTTGAAGCGAGCAAACATATAGGACTGCTATTTTCACTTGAAGCTAGCAAGTATAGGACTGCTATTTTTCACTTGAAGCTTGCAAACATAGGACTGTTATTTTTCACATGAAACCTGCAAGTATACTGCTATTTTCACTTGAAGCTTACAAGTATATATGCATGACTGTTATTTTTCACATGAAACCTGCAAGTTTAGGACTTCTATTTTACTTAAAGCGAGCAAGTTTAGGACTTCTATTTTCACTTGAAGCGAGCAAACATATACGGTAGGACTGCTATTTTCACTTGAAGCTAGCAAGTATAGGACTGCTATTTTTCACTTGAAGCTTGCAAACATAGGACTGTTATTTTTCACATGAAACCTGCAAGTATAGGACTGTTATTTTTCACATGAAACCTGCAAGTATACTGCTATTTTCACTTGAAGCTTACAAGTTATGACTGTTATTTTTTCACATGAAACCTGCAAGTTTAGGACTTCTATTTTACTTGAAGCGAGCAAGTTTAGGACTTCTATTTTCACTTGAAGCGAACAAGTTTAGGACTTCTATTTTACTTGAAGCGAGCAAACATATAGGACTGCAATTTTCACTTGAAGCTAGCAAGTATAGGACTGCTATTTTTCACTTGAAGCTTACAAACATAGGACTGTTATTTTTCACATGAAACCTGCAAGTTTAGGACTTCTATTTTACTTGAAGCGAGCAAGTTCAGGACTTCCATTTCACTTGAATCGGCGATCGCGTGATGACTTATATTTACGGATAACGACGCCATTGACATCGTTAGGTCATACAAGAAAATGTACCGGGTACACTAAAAAATCTTATTTTCGTGGAGGGTTGCCACCGAGGCGAAATGTGCCCCTGGGGGATGTCTCTGCTGCTGAGAAATCATTGGAAAGCCCATCGGGAGAGGAGTGGGCTGGGTGGGGTTGGTGGGTGCGAGGGAAGAATGCAGAGATTTCGTGCCGAAGAGGTGCAATACCTGAGGGCGAAGGAGAAGACAGACGACCGTCAAAGCTATCATGACGTCTGCACAACACTGACATTCAACAACACAGCAATCGAAGAAGAGATGGAGAAGGAAAAAACAGGAATAGGAGAAAAGATGATGGCAGGAGGGATGGCACAAACATACAGACAGGCAGGCAGACAGACATACAGGCAGACAGACAGGCAGACATACAGATAGGCAGGCAGGCAGACAGACATACAGGCAGACAGACAGGCAGACATACATGCAGGCAGGCAGTCATACAAACAGGCAGACATACAGATAGGCAGACATACAGACATACAGACAGGCAAACTTACAGACAAGGCAGACATACAGACAGGCAGACATAAAGACAGACATACATAAATACAGGCAGATTTATGGAAACGCAGACACACAGGCAGACATGCAGACATACAGAGAGACAGGCATAAAGACAGACATACAGATAGACAGAATCGCAGATATATATATATATATATATATACAGACAGGCAGACATACAGAGAGGCAGATATACGGAAATGCAGACATACAGACAGACAGACATAAAGACAGACATACAGAATCGCAGACGTGCAGACAGGCATACATATGATCAGACGAATAGCCAAACAGATGATGGATGGAAGGAAGGAATGATGGATGTATGGACGGACGGATGGATAGATTAATAGATGGACAGATGGATGGATAGCATTACAGCCGCACGTGCCAGGATGGAAAGAAAGAGGAGGAGAAAAACATAGGAAAGCAGAAAAGGAGCAGAAAGAGATTGCGCGAGGTTGTCGTTGGACAGAAAAGCAACTGATAGCAGGTGCCCCTTGGCTTATACCGTCCTCCCCAGTGGTTAGCGTGCTCGTCTGTGATGCAAAGGTTACGAGTTCAGGCTCAGCACACGAGAATCTGCGACTGTCTCCACGACCGTCCTAACAATGAATGATTCGAAGTGAACCACATGTACACCGATCTGTAAAATCAGTGCGCCATGGGGAATATTCCCCCACCTACAATGTACAAATGGACTTTAAGGAACGCAAGGCGAGTGTATACGACGGTGAGAGAGAAAGCGAAGCACTTCTCTAAACGAAGACAGAGATGTTTACGAAATAATATCCACTCCACTTACAATCCATTAGTATTAGTAGCATTCTGCAAACGGTGGAAAGAAACCGCATTTAAGCTATAAGCTGTTGCAGGATGGTTGTAGCAGTTTCTGACGTCCCAGTAGCACTTTGACCTTGAGACCACTTCGGCATTACCCAGTTTAAAAAAACAACCCAATTACTATTTAAGATACAAAGTCGTGCTAGTCATATGCCTTATGGTGTCGGTGGCGGCGGAAGTAATAGTAATAGTAGTAGCAGCAGCGTAGTAGTAGTAGTAGTAGTAGTAGTAGTAGTAGTAGTAGTAGTATGGCAGTAGCAGTAGCAGTAGCATAAGCATTAAGCAGTAGCAGTAGCACTGTAGCAGTAGTAGTAGTAGCAGCAGTGGTAATTCTAATTATACTGACAATAATAATAATATTCGTTTACCATTCGCTTTGATGATCACGCAATAAGATTACATGATAGACTATACATAGTAGTAACAAAAGCTGAAGTCGAATTTAACTGAGTGTAATCCTATTGCTCATTTTGCAGCCACCCCTAAGTAGTGGAAGGCTGGGTCCCATTCAGGGTGAGAATTTCCGGGGTTTGGGGGTTTCAACCTCGCCTTTCTTAGAGCCCCATAGCAAAGTCTGCTTCCCATACCCCAATTCCAAGTGGATTATAGTCCAACCCCCCAGTAATTTTTCCACAATTCTCACACTGGTCCCATGCAGTGACGTCCCAACTGGGTAAATTTTGTCCGGTATAGAACCCACGCCCTCGTGATCTTTGTACCAGCGTATAACCATTAACCACTTAGCCATCTTCCCGCTCAAAGATCAGCATAACAATGTCAATGAGTACGGTACTTTATTACGCCTTTATTGTCTAGTTGAAAAATAGAGGCAACAGGTAAAGTCAGGCAAGCAGGCGAACAGCCTACATACACAATCACACAGTGTGATGTATGTGCGTAAATATTGCCTTCGTTATTGAATTTGAAATTTAAGAGCACATCAAACGCGTGTGGATCACCAGACGAATGTTAAAGAAACTGTCAGAATAAAATATCCTTCAGGAAATTTGATGTCGAATGAGTAATTTGAAAAGACAAGAAGCTGAACTATTATAGGCCGTTTGCCAGGGTCTTAAATCACCGACCTAAGAACAAGAACACTTTTTTGTTCACCAAGCAGTTCAAACAGCAGAAAGGCATGCAGTCAGCGGTAATCGGACAACTCAAAAATAACCGAAACATCACCTTTAATTACAAATAGTCATTAGACAAAATATTCTTTTCAATTCATCATCGTAGTATAAGATGATGAATTGAAAAAATATTGTTCACTTTCTGCCCATATTAACATGGGCGGAAACTTGGGCGGAGACTTGGGAGGGGGGCGAACTAGTGGCCGAAGGGAAAACGCGAGATTTTTTGACGGACGAATGGCTGAGTGTCGCAAAACATTTCCATCTTTTGCATGAAAAATTTCTGACAACTTTTTTTAGTCATCTGGCCGAAAAGACAAGAAAATTTTATATTTTCACCGCCAAAAAGGTTGATGACCTTTTTTTAGTCCTGACGCTCAACGATTGGGGGGAGGGGGGACAAATGCAAGGGCCGTCCCCATCCCCAACACCTCCATTGGGGACCGTCCCTCCTGGCCCCCCTAGGTCTCCGCCTATGCTTAATAATAACACGTACTAACGCAATACTCCGGAAAATTTCTACTAAAAAAATTTCTCTAACAAAATGCAGATATTTCAAGTTGTTTTAATCCATGCAATCGTAATCGTAAACTCCTAATTTCCAAAGCCTCTAGAAAGCCAAGCGCGGGGCTTATTCACGAGCGCTGTTCACGACAAACTTCACGTTGATGTATTTTTTTGCTGTTTAGCGAATAGTTTGTTCGGACCGAGTGGCAATCGAGGACCACAGGTGGTAATTGCGCTGCACACAACAATATGATTGAGAACAGAAGCTGTGATAGATGAATAGTTTTCTTATACGCAGACAGGACTTGCAATGAACGTAAAATTCTACTATATTAGAGTTGACTAATGACCTGACGAATTGAGATCAGTCATTCTCATCAATAACATCCAAATGGCTGGGTTCAGCAACCGATGACGATGATTATGATGATGATGACGAGGAGGAAGAAGAGGAGGAAGAAGAGGAGGAGGAGAAGGAGCTGGATGGATGATTGGATGGATGGATGATTGGATGGATGGATGAATGGATGGATGATTGGATGGAGGATTTGATGGATGGATGGATGGATGGATGATGATGATGACGACGATGACGACGACGATTATGATGATGATGATGACGACGACGATGACGACGATGATGATGATGATGATGCTTATTATTATTATTATTATTATTATTATTATTGTGATTATAATGGCGACAATATTACAATATCGAAGATGGTGATTAAGATAGGCTACTATTATTATACGTTAGTGCATACAGTCATACACACACAGTACATGCAAAAAAACAGACACACATACACACACACGAACAACGAGAGGCACGCATGCGCACTGCACTCGTCTTTTCCTCATGATTTATTTTTGAGCTTGTAGACATGACGAATGTGACCATCATGCTGTCTGGAAGATCGAATTTGGATCGCTCTGGGGCGACATCTGCCAGCGCTAAGCGCAACATAAGACGCCAATCGATCACCTAAATTTATATAGCGCCCCCTAAGATCTCTACTCGAGACGCTCGATTGGTTCGTAGCGTCAATCTTTAGACATTAGACACACCCATCAAAATATCAGGTCTGAACTCACACGCAAACGCACACGCGTACAATCAATCAAACAAACACACACACACACCTACACACACAAGCACACACACACACACACGCACACAAATACACACAAACATAATCTCATCATCCTCTTAGATCCAAAATCTGGTCATAGCCACCAACTTATATTATAGTGGTGGCCACATTTGCTGACGTTAAGAAAGTTAAGTCGCTATGGCACTACGTACTTAAGGTGACCCGGGGCTAGACTCCTCTCCATTCCTCCATCTCTCCTCCCCATCTCTCACCCTCTCCCTTCCTCCGTCTCTCTCTCACTCTCCCCTCTTTTCTCCCCATCCTGTCCCGGCAATTGTCCCTGTCATTGTCTCTGTTCCTCTCCCACTCGCTCTTCATCTTTCTTTTGCTTTTGGTTTTTCTTCCGCTTTCTTTCCTCATCTTCCTCCAACTCCTTCTCCTCTTCCTTCTTCTCTTTCTCTTCCTCCTCCTCTTTCTCTTCCTCCTCCTTCTCTTCCTCCTTCTTCACCTCCTCCTCCTATTCCTCCTTCTTCTTCCTCCTCCTCCTTCTCTTCCTCTTTCTATTCCTCCTCTTTCTCCTCTTCCTCCTCCTCTTTCCCTTCCTATTCCTCCTCGTCGTCGTCCTCCTCTTCCTCCTCCTTCTTCTTTGCCTCCTTCTTCTTCTTCTTCTTCTTCTTCTTCTTCTTCTTCTTCTTCTTCTTCTTCTTCTCCTTCTCCTTCTCCTCCTCCTCCCCTGTTTATACAGTCCGGTCACATCGATATTCAAACCGCGGTGACTGCTGCTATAGATTTTCCCAGCAGTCACCAACAATCATACATGTATAATATTTGAGGTGTAGTTCGTGTCTGAAATTTCAGAGCAGCGTATCACCTCCAACTTATATACAGCTGAATATTCCATACGACGCAAAATGAGGAAAATTGCTCAAATTGCTCAGGGATCATTTCTTAATTGACGGCGCCTTAGCCACGTCGCATGGCTATCAGAGCCATCAGAGCCTCTGAGGCGAGATGGCAATCGGAACAGATTTCCTATTCTCTCCTTTGTTTCATCTCATTGACTTGCTTTCTGTTGCTTTTTCTCAGTTTCATTTTCACTGTCTCTCTGTCTCTCTCTCAATCTCTCTGTCTGTCTGTCTGTCTCTCTCTCTCTCTCTCTTTGGTGCTCGTTATTTGTACAACTCCTTCGTCCTTTCACTCTCTCTCTATCTCGTTTTTCTCGCCTATAACTCTGATCGTGGCTCTTTAAAATAGTCACACTCTCTGCAAGCCAAACCATCACTCACTTTCGTGACTTATTTTGAGCTTTCACTCAATCATTCACTCGCTGTATCTCTATGCTCCATCCATGTGACCTATCGTCTCTGTCTGTCTGTCCAATTGTCTGTCTGTCTCTGCATATCTTTCTATATCTCCCATTAAATTTTTGTTGTATCTCTCTCTATATATCTCTCTCCTTCTCTCCCCTCTCCCGTGTCCCTGTCAGGCTGTCCCTCACTCATATATTATCTTACCATTAGGCCTACTGTGTGTCTCAGTCTATACATCTATTATAGGCCTACTCTCTAACTCACGTTGCCTGCAAAAGCTCTATCTGCAACAAGCTCTCTGTGCATGTCTGTGTATGTCTGTGTATGTCTGTGCATGTCTGTGTGTCAGTGTGTTTGTTTGTGTGTGTGTCAGTATGTGAGTGTGTCTGTGTGCATGTCTGTGTGTCAGTGTGTTTGTGTGTGTGTGTCAATATGTGAGTGTGTCTGTGTGCATGTCTGTGTGTCAGTGTGTTTGTGTGTGTGTGTCAGTATGTGAGTGTGTCTGTGTGCATGTCTGTGTGTCAGTGTGTTTGTGTGTGTGTGTCAGTATGTGAGTGTGTCTGTGTGCATGTCTGTGTGTCAGTGTGTTTGTGTGTGTGTGTGTGTGTCAGTATGTGAGTGTGTCTGTGTGCATGTCTGTGTGTCAGTGTGTTTGTGTGTGTGTGTCAGTATGTGAGTGTGTCTGTGTGCATGTCTGTGTGTCAGTGTGTTTGTGTGTGTGTCAGTATGTGAGTGTGTCTGTATGCATGTCTGTGTGTCAGTGTGTTTGTGTGTGTGTGTGTCAGTATGTGAGTGTGTCTGTGTGCATGTCTGTGTGTCAGTGTGTTTGTGTGTGTGTGTCAGTATGTGAGTGTGTCTGTGTGCATGTCTGTGTGTCAGTGTGTTTGTGTGTGTGTGTCAGTATGTGAGTGTGTCTGTGTGCATGTCTGTGTGTCAGTGTGTTTGTGTGTGTGTGTCAGTATGTGAGTGTGTCTGTGTGCATGTCTGTGTGTCAGTGTGTTTGTGTGTGTGTGTCAGTATGTGAGTGTGTCTGTGTGCATGTCTGTGTGTCAGTGTGTTTGTGTGTGTGTGTCAGTATGTGAGTGTGTCTGTGTGCATGTCTGTGTGTCAGTGTGTTTGTGTGTGTGTGTGTGTGTCAGTATGTGAGTGTGTCTGTGTGCATGTCTGTGTGTCAGTGTGTTTGTGTGTGTGTGTCAGTATGTGAGTGTGTCTGTGTGCATGTCTGTGTGTCAGTGTGTTTGTGTGTGTGTGTGTGTGTGTGTCAGTATGTGAGTGTGTCTGTGTGCATGTCTGTGTGTCAGTGTGTTTGTGTGTGTGTGTGTGTCAGCATGTGAGTGTGTCTGTGTGCATGTCAGTGCATGTCAGTGTGTTTGTGTCAGTATGTGAGTGTGTCTGTGTGCATGTCTGTGTGTCAGTGTGTGTGTTTGTGTGTGTGTCAGTATGTGAGTGTGTCTGTGTGCATGTCTGTGTGTCAGTGTGTTTGTGTGTTTCTCTCACTGTCTATTCGTTAAAGACTCAATCACCGTAGTCGTCTGCATGCCTTCATATCGTCATCGTCGTCGTCGTCATCATCGACGTCATCATCATCATCATCATCATCATCACCACCATCATCATCAGCTGCAGCAGCAGCGTCGTCGAAATCATCATCATCATAATTATAGACAGCATCATCATCATCGTCGTCGTCATCATCATTGCCGTCGTCGTAGTCATCATCAAAAATAGAACATGGACAAGAAGAGCAAAAATAGCAACGTCATCATCATTTCGTGACGTCAACCATTTGGCGGGTGTGTATACGAGCGTGGCGAAGTCGTCTAGATTTAGTTCAAGTATTATTTATAGTCATTATCACCGTTAATAATGATTATATTTTCTATGTATAATAACCAATATATAATTATATGTGATATTATATATATATATTTATATATATATATATGTAGCCTACATTCATTCGAATTCCGTGTCTTATATTAAGTAAAACGAGATGCAACCTCATTTTTCAAAAGCATCTTTCTATCCGACACACAGAGACAGACAAACGGACGGACAGACAGACAGACAGACCGACAGACAAACAAACAGATAGGCACATGTACATAGACAGGCAGACGGACAAACAAACAGATAGGCACATGTACATAGACAGGCAGACAGACAAACAAACAGATAGGCACATGTACATAGACAGGCAGACAGACAAACAAACAGATAGGCACATGTGTACATAGACAGGCAGACAGACAAACAAACAGATAGGCACATGTACATAGACAGGCAGACAGACAAGCAAACAGATAGGCACATGTACATAGACAGGCAGACAGACAAACAAACAGATAGGCACATGTGTACATAGACAGGCAGACAGACAAACAAACAGATAGGCACATGTACATAGACAGGCAGACAGACAAGCAAACAGATAGGCACATGTACATAGACAGGCAGACAGACAAACAAACAGATAGGCACATGTGTACATAGACAGGCAGACAAACAAACAAACAGATAGACACATGTACATAGAAAGGCAGACAGACAAACAAACAGATAGGCACATGTACATAGACAGGCAGACAGACAAGCAAACAGATAGGCACATGTACATAGACAGGCAGACAGACAAACAAACAGATAGGCACATGTGTACATAGACAGGCAGACAAACAAACAAACAGATAGACACATGTACATAGAAAGGCAGACAGACAAACAAACAGATAGGCACATGTACATAGACAGGCAGACAGACAAACAAACAGATAGGCACATGTACAATTGTACATAGACAGGCAGACAAAAAACAAACAGATAAGCACATGTACATAGACAGGCAGGCAGACAAACAAACAGATAGGCACATGTACATAGACAGGCAGGCAGACAAACAAACAGATAGGCACATGTACATAGACAGGCAGACAGGAGGCACAACAGGCCAATGAATGGGAATTCTGCATAAGTCAGGATCGTATACGTGATTATAGTCATCTATAGAGAATTTATATAGAGCACCAAAAAGGCAGTGTGACGAAAACGAGCTTACACACAGACGCTTAGTCAAAATAAAATCGATAGGCAGGTGTGGGGGGGGGGTGCAATCGGATCCAGGTCAAGATCTTCCAAAGGGTCACGATGGAGACCGACAGTGAGACGTCTAAAATGGATAGTTTTATGAACGAAACGGCGAGGGTGATAAATGGAAGGAGAATGAGAAGAAGGGGATCATGCACTGTTCAAGGTGTGACTGCATGGACGGTCTTGGACGGCGTCCAGACACTTATTTTCATCTCTGAACGCTGTTCTGCCAATTATTAGGCCAGCACAGCCTGGAAAAGTATAAGGGGCGTATACGCCTCTGTATACCTGTATACAGGTACTTTTTCAAGCACTAGATCTAATTGTTGTATTTCTGAATTAGCGTGTTTTCAGTTTTGAGTAAAATAACTACAAAGAGAGATGTGCCAAGAGGTGATGCTTTGGAGTTGAGTTCGTAAAACGAATTCAGATGTTCGACGTAATTCTGATCGTAATCTCAAAATTTCTAAAACGCTATTCGAAAACCAAGCGCGGGGCACCATCTTATTGACGAGCGCTGCGTTGAGTCAAAATGATTGTCCGTAAGAGTAGTCCATGGTGGTACCGGTCGAGTTACGATAAGTAGGCCCGATTAAGAAATGTGGAAACAAATCGAAATATCTGATGACCTTTTTTAGTCGTTTGGTCGATATTTCTTTACAATGCACCGATTTTTCTTGTCCGAAACAGCTGACGACCTCTTTTTAGTCATTTGGGCGAAACTTTGTCAAAATATATCAATTCTTTCCTAAAAAATTTTTTCTATCGTATGTTGGAGCCCCTAAAGTGTGAGGCTCCTGTTCGGCCGAACATGTTGAACATATCCGGCCCTGACCATATAGGATCAGAGGGGCGGAACAGCTATTAAGGCGGGTGTCGTCTGGGCCCGGAATTTGAGGGAGTTACCAAAACTCTATAGAAAGGCGCAACAGCTATGGCGAACGCTAAAGGCGAGCGAGAGAGGGAAGATAGCATGGCGGGATAAAAAGTGTGAAGGGGTTAAGAGATGTGGAAGGATTTCCATCCATCCTTACTCCAGAGACAGTGGGAGAAGACTGATAGCGACAAGTATTCATCTTTTGTTGTCGCGTGTTCGTTTCGCTAAATCTGCGTTCAATCTGTCGACGATGTTCTCGCATAGGTGGCGCCAGCGTCGCTTCTTGATCCTCGATCCTCCTTTCTGTCGTCGTCGTCGTTGGTCCATAGAGGCGCCACTGTCACCGAGGTGGGCGAACACGCGACGACTGTCGAGCTATCGAAGGAATTAAAAGCAGTCGCATCGGGAGCAGTAAGAATTTTTGCTTTGCAGTGCATGGTTGATTCTGGGGTAAAAAAGTCGAGAACTGGTTTATTCGTGGGAATAATTATTCTGCACGTCCATGCCGCCATGCATTTCACTTTCGATCACAGACGTCTTACCGCAGCGGCGGATACAGAAACTTTGGACGGGGGCCCCCAAAATTCTTGGCCCTGGTCTGGAAAAAATTCGTAACCGCCAAAAAAGTTGATGACATTTTTAAAGTCATCGCCGACTTTTCGGGAAAAATAATATACCATTTTGTCCGCAAAAATTGACGACTTTAAAAAAAATAAATGTGGGGGTGCACGATACATGGGTACGGATTGGCCTCCCTGGATCCGCCATCGTCTTACCGCAAGTGATTCCGTTTCTTATAGGCCTACATACTAATGACTATATTTTTTCTAAGGCAAGCTTTACTTTGCAACGGAATTATTCGCCAATCCGACTGCACAAATTTAACAGATTGAATGCTTTTATTAAGTTAAAAAATATGTGAATTTTCGCAACCTCAATTATTGTTGTCCACTGAATCTTGACACAACTTTATCTATTGAGTTTCCAGTCCAAATATCCCAGTTCAGTGTATAAACGGGGCTTTGAAAGAAAGAAGATGGAGGTATTGAAGATTGGAGAAGGGTGTAGATTGTAGAAGAAAGAGTCTCGGTTGTCAATATATTGATAACCTACATCATGTGCACCTAACAATAGCTATAATTATATACAGTTATACACCCGCATTGCGCCTCTGAGTAGTTCCTTAAGGCCCAAGTTAAGGGGCGCTATATAAATGCTCTGAATGAATGAATGAATTAAAGATCACATTGTTGTTACTCAAATGTTGATAGTGAGGCAACTCTTGGGGGCGAGATGGTGTAGTGGTGGCGTCGTTGCCTTGGAGCCGGAAGGTTCGAGGTTCGAAACCACCTCGCCGCGTTAGGACCTTGGGGAAATCGTTCACTCACAATTGCTCAGCGCTTCGGCGTGAAAATCCGATGCAGTGTCCGCTCTGCATTCGGGAGCGCCTCTGAGTAGAGAGAGCTTGAAGGGGTGCTATAAAAAGTGCACATACAAACTCTGACATGACGATTGACAATGACGATTATCATGATGATCATGGCATTGGCTATAATTGGCTACCGTATGCAAAACTATGCATACTAATTATTGTCCATACAATTCATTAGGAAATTTGCATAGCGCCCGTCAAGAAACCTGCTCAGAGGCGCTCCCAGCCATACCACAGAAATACAAACTAGATTTCAACAACTTGTAAAAATATATTGGAATCATTTCTAGGTAGTAGGTGCATTTCCAAATTAAGCCCATTCCTATTGAACCGAGCCGCTGCCCATAGATCATTGAGGTGCTATTTGCGTTCATAGCAATCACAATAAATTTGCTTAATATTAAATTCTTGTAGAAATGATGCTACTAACGGTCACGACGTCGAAAGCGTCCATCTCAAAAACACCGTTTATTCGGATCGCACCCGATGCGATTATCTCTTTAGCGTCACCAGCTTACGCGCCGTCTGCCGGTGTCGTATGAACAATCGTGACCGAACGCTGTTCTGTGTCTCGAAGAAGTTACAACAATGACACTGGCGCTTATGTCAAGCCTCGTTCCGTTGATGATCGACAACGAGGCTGCATTCTGTCACCGTGCGCTTATGTCAAGCCTCGTTCCGATGATGATCGACAACGAGGCTGCATTCTGTCACCGTGCGCTTATGTCAAGCCTCGTTCCGATGATGATCGACAACGAGGCTGCATTCTGTCACCGTGCGCTTATGTCAAGCCTCGTTCCGATGATGATCGACAACGAGGCTGCATTCTGTCACCGTGCGCTTATGTCAAGCCTCGTTCCGATGATGATCGAAAACGAGGCTGCATTCTATCACCGTGCGCTTATGTCAAGCCTCGTTCCGATGATGATCGACAACGAGGCTGCATTCTGTCACCGTGCGCTTATGTCAAGCCTCGTTCCGATGATGATGGACAACGAGGCTGCATTCTCACCGCGCGCAATCGTCTCGCACGTTTATTCGACAAATGGCGGATGCAGGTGCTAAAATTAATGGGGATTAGTAAGTGTGTCTGTGATTTTTTTTTCTCTAGTTCTCAGTATAGCAGTTTTGTTTGCTACGACTACATGCTTAGCGTTCTGGTAGGTTTATACTTTGTAGGCACGAACCTGACGATGATTTACATTTTCCAGAAAATTTTCTGCTTCAGTCATTTCTTAGTTATTCTAGTTTCCCAGTCTTGTCGTAACCTGCTCTTAACTCGATCGCTTTCGCCATTTAAAATCTGCCAGAAGAAATGCTTTTATCTGTTCTTTTGCAAACATCATGATGTCCGTGAATGGACTTTTACGCATGCATGCATGCATGCATGCATGCATGTAAGTATGTATGTATGTATGTATGCATGTATGTATGTATGTATGTATGTATGTATGTATGTATGTATGTATGTATGTATGTATGTATGTATGTATGTATGTATGTATGTATGTATGTATGTATGTATGTATGTATGTATGTATGTATGTATGTATGTATGTATGTATGTATGTATGTATGTATGTATGTATGTATGTATGTATGTATGTATGTATGTATGTATGTATGTATGTATGTATGTATGTATGTATGTATGTATGTATGTATGTATGTATGTATGTATGTATGTATGTATGTATGTATGCATGTATGCACGTATGCACTTGTTATAGCGCCCCTTCAAAGTCACTACTCAGAAGTGCTCAAGACTACAGCGCGGACACTGAATCGGAGTTTCACGCCGAAGTGCTGAGGACTTGCCCAAGGTCCCTACGCGGCGACCTGAGGTCGATTCGAACCTGCAAGTGCAACCCTCCAGCTGCAAGGCAATATACTATTGCGCCCCCATGAAATATATACGATGGTACGTCTATACGTTGCCGTATTATGGCAACGTATACCAACGATTTAGTGGTGTTTAGATTGCGGCATTATCCAAAAGCTAAGCTTACTCACACACATTGGCTCAAATTTAAAGCCGTGCTATGAGTGCTAAGATCTAACGCTGCTTGGCTTTACTATTTTTAGGAAATCTATAATTATAGAGTGGTTGACGACATTATTTTTGCACTTTTTAGACTAAGAGATGTTTTGCCAGACAGCTTCCACTGTTAAAAAATAAATCCATGCAGGCTACATCAGCGAAAGCAGAGTAGGGTGGCGTTAAGTTCTTTGTCAAAATGTCACTGAATGTTGGTCAGATCTTATCAGGCGGGAAAGTCTAGATAGGCCTATGATTGGAATAACATTATTAGGCCTAGGCTATGTGTTTGAAGGCGAAAGGCCGCCTCATCCTCTATTTGATCGGCCGGTGTCACGGGATATTTTCTCTCTCGGGACATTCTATCCCCACTAAAGCTATCCCGGAGATACTATCTCCGAGATTCTCTATTTCGTGACACCGGCTCAGTGAACTCTTTTAAATCCATGCTAAAAATATAGCCTACTTGTTCGCTAGGGTTTATTTGGCATGTTAGCTGTTTTGTAAGGCGCCCTTTGTTGTATAAATTGTTGTACTTATTATTATTATTATAATTATCATTATTAATAATACTATTATAATTATTATTATTATTATTACTATTATTATCCTCATGCTCAATGCTCATCATCTCTGCTTATCCTTAACATCATTCTGTTATCGGTCTGAGTCAAATTAACAGACAGCGCTTGGCCACCTTTTTATTGCTCTCTCTCGTATTATAATTATATTGTAGAAAATAATGATTTTTCAAAAATTAATCATTTCCGTAAACTCGCAGTATTTTCAATTCTCACCAGCAAGACGGCTAAAAAAACTTCAATATTATGTTCTGACGAACTATTTATAAAAATCGTTCCTTGTTCCAACGTTTAGTTATTTATTTCTCGTATTTGCTAGAGCGCCCGGGCTTCGAGATTAGACCTACAGTTCAGAGGCGCTCCCGCGACTATAATTAGGCCTATACAGGGCGGACACTGAATCGGAGTTTTATGCCGAAGCGCACGAGCAATATTGCGAGTGAAGGACTTGCTCAAGGTCACTACGCGGTGACTTGAGGTGGATTGGAACCTGGAACCCTCAGGCTTCAAGGCATTGCGCTCCACAATATCTATATGAATTCATAGATTCAACGCCATGGCGTTCATGGGCACGTTCGCACAACCCATCGGGGTCGACGTCGACTAATCATAATAATAAATGTTTTGTACATTATAATTTTAGTTATTCAATTGTGGGAAAATAATTTACACTTTATGTTGGTGTTTTGCCTCGTGTTCAGTCTTCACCAGTGAATATACTACAAGTATAGTCGAGTTTGAATTAGTGTTGCACTTGTTGAAGAGGAACTTATAAAATCTGTTTACAGTGATTAAAGGGTGTTGTAAAACTTGAAAGCGTATAAATATTTTCGTTTTGTCGTTTGTTTCGTCTTTATGTTCCATACTATAGCATATATATAAATAGCAGACTCTGATGACGAATTAATAAATTATGGTTATATGTAAGCTTACTAGGGTTGCATAAAACCAACCTGCACAAAACCAGTCTTAAGTCGGATTTTTTTTCACCTTTTCAATAGGCCTAAAATGAACCGGTTTAAATATAGACACATTCTCTTCACGACAAAACCCAAGCATGCATAGTCTTTCTCAAATCTAACTGAATCTATAGGATGAAAAACAACATCTCATACGTACGTATAGGCTACGTATGCGTGTAGGCCTATGTAGGCTACAACTGCATTTTGTATCTGATAGCAGTGTGTCTATCGGCTTTTGTTATCGTTAAACGAATATAATTTAACAATAGTTCTTACTTTTTTCTTTTAATACTTTGCCTTACGACCAAACTTTTTGAAAGACTATACCAAGGGAGCGAGAATTAATGATTATTATTATTAGGAAAGAAAATATGACTTAAAGGTGTCGAAGGAATGCGCGATGATAATCAATGACTTAATAAATTTTCATTGGAGTAACTGGAACATCGCATTTGAAAAAAGTGAAACTAACGATATAATATTATTTAAAAGATGTTTTAACTCTTTTCTGAATAAGCGCAACGATCAATAAAAAAATCAAGTTTTTCTAGGAAACAGGTCTCGCGCGGCCTTTGAATATGAGATAGGCCTAAATCTGAAAAATTGTTAGGCCTAAATATTAATGGTTTTGCTTACTATATTAGGCCTACCTATGTTTAAATGAATTTGCTTCATCTGGTGTTTTCCATAGCTGCGTGTTATTACGAACTGTCTACGGTGGAAGAAAAATAAAATAGGTAATTAATCGAGATCAATATGTAGGTTATTAGGCTATAATTATAATAATAATAAACTGTCGTCGGATAATCCGAAGAATAAAACTGTGCGAGAGGAATCAGTTGTACGTGAACACCGCTTTCAGATGATCATATCAGACGACGATTAGACACCTTTAAAAGAGTATCTAATTAAACTATTTAAGCGTCATTTACGGAACGCGGCTTATGATGAGTGAACGCGTTCCAACCACCAAAAACTGCCGCATATTAAATTTTAAAAGATAAGGTAATTTCTTTTCTACAATTCAATTCTCATATAATAATATACAATATCATAATAAAAATTTCTCATATTATTTTTTTTTAAATAATTCAATTATAAGACGATTTGATCGAATAATCGTGAACTCAGCATGAGAATTGTGGAAAAAATTGGGGAGGGGCAGACGTTGAAGTAGCCTATGGATAAAGTCTGCAATGTTGAGACTTCCTGCCAAAATTGCTGCCCATCAGCAAAACCTCTACAGTCTACTTTAAAGGTAAGTTTGTTTGTATGTGCACTTGTTATAGCGCCCCTGCGGCCCTGCCAGCTCTATACTCAGAGGCGCTCCCGAATGCAGAGCGGACACTGCATCGGAGCTTCACGCCGAAGCGCTGAGCAATTGTGAGTGAAGGTCCTTACGCGGCGAGGTGGATTCGAACCTCGAACCTTCCGGCTCCAAGGTAACGACGCCACCACTACACCACCATGCCCCACAAAAGTATAAGGAGTCTGTGGCATGGGGAATGGCCTGGCCGGGCCCCTGTGCTGTGCAAAAAGCAGCTGCTCTTCTAAAACTCCAGCTCAGGGAAAAAAACTAAGTGTATGTATGGCCTATTATAGGCCTACCGGTATATTAAAGACATGTACAATTGTACATTGTGTTCGATGCTTCTATATATTTTTTTATTAAGTACACGTTCAGATATTCACACTCCCCCACCCCATGTAACCCTACACGGGCCATGTATACAACAGATGCACCTTTAATTAACTGCATTCGCTCTGTGGGTAACGGTGGCCAGCCATCCGTCACCATGGTTAATCAATGCCAGGCTGTTTAACTGGCAATCCTGTGTCTTAAACGCCTATACAACAGTACAAGGGCCCTTTGTTTCAGTAATGAAGAAAGCACGATTGGTCCACTAACTGGTATGCTAAGGCTATAATTATACAATGGCCTCCTGTTCCCCCGAGAAATCGCGACTCGGAAACCGAGTCAGCCAATCGAATATCAAGTTCAAGTTTCCAGTTCGAGTTCAAGTTCGAGTCCCAAGGCCACAGCTAGCGGTTTTTTGGTGTTTGAACACCCCCCCCCCCAAAAAAAAAATGCTACCATGAAATAATGCACTGTACTCACACAATCATGATATAAGCCTTAGGACTAACAGGATTTCATTTTGAAGCTCTTATGTATTTATGTGACATTTTACAATAGATCATAAAATCATCCTCCGAACCCCTTATTCAGTTGATTCTGTTGCTTGTCAGCTTGCTCAACAGGTCGAGTAAACAGTGCACCCCGAAAAAATCCTGGCTACGGCCTTGTCGAGTCCGGACAGTCCGAGCCAAAGTCCAAGTCCGCAGAATATCGCTGTCAAGTCAGACTCGAGTCTTTTGTCGGACTCAAGTATAGCCTACTACATCACTAAGTCTTGTTAAAGGCAGCCGAACACCTGAATAGTATAAAGAAATTAAATATTTTTTGCGTACTGAAATCGTGTGGACTGTTCTAAAATTTAAGCAAACAATGTTCCATAGATTACAACGTAGGCCTAGGCATAACTCACCTTGAAAAGCTAGATGTTGTTCGACTCGTTTTCCTTATGGTGGCTTTGTTCCAGCGGAAAACGTAGCCTACGCCATTTCTTCAAATTGCGTGACGGTAAAAATTATTTGACTGTTATGCTACGTTTTCAGGTTTCTTAAATCCAGGTAAAGTAGAAATTGTTCTTTTCTATGTCTCTGTTATTCAGTGTTAACCAGAAAGACCGCTTTTCGGAACTTCCGATGTGCTTGCTTGTTAGCACATTGGTGCAGGAAATTTTATAGCGCAAACATATCAGAAGTAGACTAAAGACAGTTTGCACGACAAGCATAAAGACCGCTTTTACCCGAGAGCAAGACTTTCGTTTCAAGACAATTCTAAGAAGTAAAGAAACGACTGCATGCGACACCGAGACAAAAGGTTCTGAAATTCAGACAATAGGCTCCAAGACAAAGTCAATAGGTTCCGAGACCGATACGTCAAAGCTTTTTGACGGTCTCTTGTAAACGTCTAACCTCAAAGTCCGTCTCATTAAAAATCATTACCTTCATCTTGCGATCCATGGCCAAAATTATTATATTCGGCACCTAACAGTATTTGGGCAGATTTGGGATGATCAGACGAGGAAGAGGAAGAGAAAGAGAAAGAGAAAGAGAAAGAGAAAGAGAAAGAGGAAGAGGAAGAGGAAGAGGAAGAGGAAGAGGAAGAGGAAGAGGAAGAGGAAGAGGAAGAGGAAGAGGAAGAGGAAGAAGGGGAAGAAGAAGAGGAAGAGGACGACGACGAGGAATAGGAACAGAAACAGGAAGAGGGCGAATGGTCAGTGTATGGTCAGTTTGCGGTATGCTGTAAATGCATGGGCGCAGGTGGAGCAAAACAAATTGCTGCCCTGGCGGGAGTTGACCCTGACCTCCCTGTTAAAAAGAATCGAGCAAGCTAGCCACACGGCTATCACCAACGCACCTGTGAAACAGGCAACAGATGAGACCACGCATTACGAGGCGTTCCACTTTATATCCATCAGAACTGCACCATTGCCAACTGGTGACATAAATTCTGGCAGCCAGGCAACGTAAGGTCGATCCAATTAAGCGTCATGTGACACGAGATGACGCCTTGCCTTCAGGCCCGGATTAACCACGGTGCTGATTGTGCTGCAGCACAGGGCCCCAAGTTTCGGTGGGGCCCCCAAATTGTAAAAGTAAAAAAATAAATAACGTGAGGATTCAGAAAAGAAACAGTGCAAATTGCAATGCATTACGCATAGCAAATTAGCAATATAGCTATGACTAAATATAACCAAATAGGCCTAATATCATAGTACGGTATATGATGACGTCACTTTGATGTATCCTTCTCAAGCTGTACGAGTCACTGATAACTTTTGTGGAGGAAATGCGAGGGACTTTCGATGATATAGAGAAGAAGACCCATGGGGTTACGTGGATAATCACCAATATAGGGCCTAAGGAAGCCGAACCATGGGTGGTGGGCGGAGTTTATCGAGGACTAATGGGGGGAAAGACTAAGCCCCCAAGAAGGTCCAGAGTAATTTTTTACCATTAAAATGGTATCTTAGCCCCCCCCCCAGAAGGCCTTTTTTCACAACGGAAACCAATCTCATGACTAAAAAAGGTCAATTTTTGGCTGAGAAACCAGTATGGTTTTATGAAATTTCGACCTCATGACTAAAAAAGGTCATCAACTTTTGGGCGGAGAAAATAGCATGGTTTTAGGCTACGAGATTTCGACCTGATGACTAAAAAAAGGTCATCAACTTTTAGGCGGAGAAAATAGCATGGTTTTAGGCTACAAGATTTCGACCTGATGACTAAAAAAAGCATGCTTTTTTTAGTCATCAGGGTTATCAACTTTTGGGCGGAGAAAATAGCATGGTTTTAGGCTACGAGATTTCGACCTGATGACTTAAAAAAAGGGTTATCAACTTTTTGCGCCAAAGATAAAGAAAATTCAGCGCTGCTCGCTCTGGACTAAGTTTCCGCCCCAGCCTAAGCCCAAGTTTTTAGCTTCCCCCCCAAGAAAGGAAACCAAACTCCACCCATGATGTCAGTGCATGAGTCGTGAGCTCGTGACAATTGTCCTATCTACTTCTTATGTGATGTAAGCCTTGTAAGGTTAGCCTATAACAAATTATGTTTTGGGTTATTGTATGTCTGCCTGACTTCTTAAAATTGTAAGGGGCCCCGTCATTCGATCAGCACAGGGCCCCCAAAACTGTAGATCCGGGCCTGCTTGCCTTAGGCAGCGCTATATAAAAATTTCGGTTGCATTCGCTCGTATCAGTTACAAAAGGGTTCTTTCGTCAGTGTCATTCATTGTTGATGTTATAGGCGCAAGAATAGTTTCCAATTACTCCCACGAATCAAGATTACAGCAGAATTCTGGAACTGGATTTCATCGTTCGCATTTAACGGTGTCGGTGTGTCTGTGTTTGTCTGTTTCTGTTTGTTTGTCTGTTTGTCTGTTTGTTACTCGGTCTCCCCATCCACTCGTAGCTTTTTCTATTATCTGGGAATTTATTAATTCTGAAGACATCATAGAATTTGTCGACCGACTTCTGAGTAGAAGAAATAAAACATTTTTTAACGTAGATCTATACGACTCACTTTGCACTAACACACGATGGGGCCACGTGTCACAATGCAACACAACACTGTTACACAAGAAGTAACGGTTTATCAGAAGTGATGAGGAAGAAGTAGATGGAGAAGTAGGGGAAGGAGGAGTAGAAATAGAAGCAGGAGGAGTAGGAAAAGGAGTAAGAGCAGAACGATGAGGAGGAGCAGGAGGAGGAGGAGGAGGAAGAAGAGGTAGAGGAGTAGTAGGACGAAGAGGAGGAGGAGCAGGAAGAGGAGGAAGTGGATGAAGACGAGGACAGGGAATAGTAGGACAAGGAAAAGGCAGAGGAGGAGAAGCAGGAGGACCGGAAGGAGGAGGAGAAGAAAGAGGAGAAGAAGAAGAATGAATAATTGAGAGTCCATAGAGGTAAAAAAAATGACAGCATTGGCATTCGCCAGAGGGCTACCGGGTTCAATTAAGTAAACTCATGTGCAGAGGTTTTTTAAAAATCGAAACAAATCTCGCTTCTACTTAAATTTGAGATGTCACACAATATCTCACAAACTATTCCTGGGAAATAATTCATAGATTCCTCCTTTGAATGTCGATTTCGTATTAATGCTGCTTAATGCATAAATAATTACAAGCAAATCCAAAAGTTCAACCATTCGCATTTACATCGTTCATTCCTATAACTACCTTTGTACAGAAGCCAAAAAGGGACAAATGGTTGGCGAAACAACTTATAATTATACACATCTGTACAATTGAAAAAGTTCAATATTTGTTCGAATCATCCACCTTCACGTGTACAGTGTAAGTCTAAACAGGATAAACAATTCAATTTAGACTTTTACGAATGTTTGAAACAGTTTAATCAAATTGACAATCACATGAACAGGAAACTTCAACAAGACAGTGGGCGTGGCCAAGGTATCGACCACGCCCATTCGATAAGAGTAAAGCTGCACGAGAACAGTCAATTTCAACAAAACATAGGACGTGGCCAAAGCAAATTGGTCGTGTGAGGCCATTGGATAATAAATAGTAGCCTAAAGCTTTATGTAACAGTAAATTTCAACAAGACTGAGGGCGTGGCCTATGTAGAGACTACGCCCATTCGATAAAAGTAGCCTCAAGTTACATAAAACAGCAAATTTCAACAAGGCTGAAGGCGTGGTCTAAGCTGAGACCACGCCCATTCGATAATAGTAAAGCTATATGGAACAGTGAATTTTAACAAGACTGAGGGCGTGGCCTAAGCAGAGACTACGCCCATTCCATAGTAATAAAGTTAAATGTAACAGTAATTTCAACAAGACTGAGGGCGTGTCCTAAGCAGAGTCCACGCCCATTCGAAGGCGTGTCTTAAGCAGAGTCCACGCCCATTCGATAATAATAAAGCTAGATGGAACAGTAAATTTCCACAAGCCATGCAGAGGGCGTGGTCAAAGCAGTGACCACACCCATTCGATTATGGTAAAACCTTATTTAGGCATACAGACTGAATAGTCCTATATACAATTGCCAAAGCAGGAATTAAAATTGGGGAGACCATAAAAAAATTATATAAGTTCTACAAAACTTGGAGGGCCATCTTAAAAAGTTATACAAGAATATAGATGTCTTAATTAATAATAGCAAATCAATTAAAATGATTATTTGAATAGTCGTAGAGCGCATATACAATCAACTGAATATGGACAATCCTTACACATACACTGGAGCACAGGAGACCAATTATATTAGCCAACGGGAATGGGTGATATTATAATCAGACCATTATCTGGCGCTTAACTATACAGATGAATACGGAGTTTCAAGGAGGGACCATCTCACAAAGATGGACCATCTCACAAAGATGGACCATCTCACAAAGATGGACTATCTCACAAAGATGGACCATCTCACAAAGATGGACTATCTCACAAAGATGGACTATCTCACAAAGAGGGACCATCTCACAAAGATGGACCATCTCACCAAGATGAAACATCTCACAAAGAGGGACCATCTCACCAAGATGGACCATCTCACAAAGAATGACCATCTCATCAAGATGGACCATCTCACAAACAGGGACCATCTCACAAACAGGGACCATCTCACAAACAGGGACCATCTCAACAGACGGTAGTGTCTTCTTCCACGTCGTTCGCCGTCGTCTTCGCGGACAGAAAGCGCGGACTGACATCGGCCTGACAGTGGTCGTCGTCCCCTTGGGCGTGGACCAAGGCACGAGTCTGCATCGCCGCATCGTCCAGCTCCCTCCGCGTCTTCCCTCGACTGAACCCGTTACACTTGGACGGTTTCTTTTCATTCGCCAGATGGCGCGGCTGACCGCCTCCGGCTGCTGATTGGCCGTTGCGACCGTTACGGTGGACGCCATTGGTCGACGCGTCCTGCCCGTCAACGCCCACTCCGTGCGTCGTTGACTCCTCCTCCTCGAGCGGTGCGTACGGCGCCGACTTTCCGAAGACGACGCAGCCGGGCACCGCGCCGCTCCCCACAGACGAGGTTGCGCTCTCACCCGATCCCACTCCATTACAGGAGACGATACTGTGCGACGAACGACTCTGCCGAAAGCAGAGCACAAGAATAACGACACCGGCGATCACTAGGAGGCCGACGAGCAGCCCACACAGGACACCGTACTTCCAGTAGCAGTCGAAGTTGCTCAGACCCAACTCGAAGATGTTCTTGCCGGCCATGGACTCGGGGGCCGCGCAGACGTACTCGTCCTCCATCGCCAGTGACCAGCCGCTGCCCCGCAGCCACTTCGACAGGCCGTGGGTGCTGCACGTACAGTAGAAGGGGTTGGCCGCGAGGTCCACGGTGCGGAGACCGTGCAGTCCGCCGAAGCAGGTCTCGGATGGATCGACGAGGTTGTTGTAGGAAAGGTCAAGGACCTCGAGCTGGGCCAGTCCGTTGGAGGTCGTCGTTGCCAGGGGCCGGCAGTCTGTCAGGCGGTTGCCATCGAGGTAGAGACGGCGCAGGTGGAAGCTGTTCGATAGGAGACCGACGGGGATCGTGGTGAGGTCGTTCTCACCAAGGTCAAGGGACTTGAGACTCGACTTCTTCAGGATGAGCTGATTTTTGAGAACAGAGAAACAGAGCAGCACAGAGTTTAGAATTAACATGTCATTTATTTTGCATTCGTTCGTTTGTGCGTTCGTTCATTAATTGATTAATTGATTAATTGATTGATTGATTGATTGATTGATTGATTGATTGATTGATTGATTGATTGATTGATTGATTGGCTGGCTGGCTGGCTGGCTGGCTGGCTGGCTGGCTGGCTGGCTGGCTGGCTGGCTGGCTGGCTGGCTGGCTGGCTGGCTGGCTGGCTGGCTGGCTGGCTGACTGACTGACTGACTGACTGACTGACTGACTGACTGACTGACTGACTGACTGACTGACTGACTGACTGACTGACTGACTGACTGACTGACTGACTGACTGGTTGGCTGGTTGGCTGGTTGGCTGTATACGGTGAAGAGTTCCCTATTAGAGGTTTCCTCCTCGGAGTCCTCTCCCTCGCCACCTCATCTTTACAAAGACCGGGTCGGTCATTAAAATTTGCTTAGTCGAGTTGACCAAAGCTGCAGAATATAGTACCACAATAATCGCCAGAGGCGCCACATGCATTCAATCGCCGACCAAACTGACTGTGGGGCGCGGTGGTGTTACAGTAGTGGGATTGTTCGTTGACTTTCAGCCGGAGGGTTGCAGGTTCGAATCCAGCTCAAGTCGCCGCGTAGGGACCTTGGGCAAGTCCTTCACTTGCAGTTGCTCAGCGCTTCGGAGTGAATCTCCGATGCAGTGACCGTTCTGTAGTCGGGAGCGCCTCTGAGTAGGGAGCTTGAAGGGGTGCTATAACAAGTGCACATACATTGTACATACAAACATTACATGGGTTCGTTAGACAGAAAGTCAGAAACACGCACAAGGCAGCGAATTGCAACACTCAAGTCGTCAAACTTCATGACTGACTGCAACGTATCGGGTGAAATGGATTGACATCAGCTACAGACTATTATAGCATGATAACTTCAGCGCTCGTCAATACGCTGGTTCCTTACGCTTGGCTTTCGTGTGGCGCTTTAGAAATTTGGAGATTACGATTACGATTACGATTTCGTTGCGAAGCCCGTTGATAGTTTATGTGTGGTTGTATCGCCGTTGTCGAATGTGTGCCTCAATGGAGATCACCAACGTCAACCAACAAAGCCGCTGAAGATTTACGTCGATAGCTTTTATCTGGTCATTAGACACACTTCATAGGCCGCAGTCAATAAATCTTAGACACGTCCCGCATGTTTGCTATTGACCAAGACATGTGCAGTTGTGCATTGCAGAGGCCAGGGTACAACAATGGCCAAGAGTAAGCCTAAATCAATGGTAGAGGCAGAACAAAGAACGAATCCGTGATTTAAATGGTGCTGTGGAATTATTGGCAAATCGTGCCACGTAGGCCTACATGTGGTAGACGATTCCATGTCCAAGTGTGAGAACTGTGGAAAAATAAATGGGGGGAGGGGTTGGACTATGATCCACTTGGAATTGGGTTGAGAAAACATACTTCACTACTTTACTATGTGGCTCTAAGAAAGACCAAACCTCACCCCCTGCAATTCTCACTCTGTTCCATTTAGGCCGTAAAAAGGCGGAACAACTGAAGCCACGTGTTCAGTAACCAGCTATCTTACTTCTCATAGCACTCTGGTGAGGCAAAGCAGGGCGCTATATCAACTGCCTTGATTCACACGTATACATACACGCATGCATGCACACGCCTGGACACCCAAAACCTAACACACGCACACGCACGCGCGCGCACACACACAAACACACAAACAAACACACAAACAAACACACATAAACGCAGACACACACAAATACACACACAACCACACATAATACACAAACGCACACAACACATATCCAGATGCACACACAAACACACACAAACACACACACACACACGCAAACACACGCACAAAACACACGCAAACACACACACAAACACAAACACAAACAAACACACATACACGCAGACACACACAAATACACACACAAACAAATACACACACAAACACACACACAAACACACGCACAAACACACATACAAACAAACAAGCACACGCACACACACACACACACACACACACACACACACACACACATACCCACGTCAGACCCCAATACCTTCTGCGTCGCTACGAGACATCAATAATTACCTTAGCAACAGCGTCAGAGCTCTGTCCAAGACGGTTGTTCCTGAGGCGTAGGTCCTCGAGATGGGACAGATGGATGAAGGTCCCATGATGGATGTGGGCCAGTCTAGCGTTGCGGATGCTCAGAGAGGTCAGCTGGACGAGGCCCTTGAAGTCGTCCTGTCTCAGACGGGTCAGCTGGACACACCCGTCGAGGTTGAGATGCGTCAGGGACTCGAGCAGCGAGAACGCCTCATCCTCGAACCCTTCCAGAGGGTTCTCAGACAGATCCAGATGGGTCAGCTTCTTGAGGCCGCCGAACATCCCGGCGGGGATCGTCGTTAGTTGGTTCCTGCGCAGGACCACGGACCCGAGGACCGGATACTTGGCTCCATCGAAGTGGACCGTGTTCTCCGACTCTGAGATCCGGTTGTCGGCCAGGTCGAGGGTTTCGAGGTGACGCATCGCGTGGTCCGGACCGAGGAAGGCACAGTCCGATCCGTGGACGCACGACAAGAGGTTCCGTCTCATCGTCAGTGTCTATGGCAACGAAGAAAAACATCAAATGACCTTGACCTTTGACCTTTGACCTAGATTGTGCCTATAACGGCACTTACCCCACTACTATTACACTTGAATCGACTTAACTAACTTTCTACCATTCTACAGACTAAACAATAGATCAGCTTAGATTATAGATCAGATTAAACAATAGATCAGATTAGATTATAGACTATAATAGCATTAACACTAATAATAACGATAATGATAGTAACAATGACAATTATTTGTATGGCGCGGTAACACAGCCGGCTTTTACAAGTTCGCCGCATGTATAGGCTACAACTATAACAGCAGGAAAGATCTCGCAATATGAACACATAAAATAAATATAGGCTACAATACATAAACTAATACATAAATAATACGTAAAATACATAAATAAATAAATAAGTAGTAAGTATCGAGTCCTGATTTAAAGGAGTCAACTGAGTAAGCCGATCGCAAGCAAGGCGCGGGAGAAAGACTGCTCCAGCGTCTTCAGGGGAGGGACATCTTTGGGCAAGGCATAGTTTGTTTGTATGTTTGTATGCGCACTTATTATAGCGCCCCTTCAAGCTCTCTCTCTACTCAGATGCGCTCCCGAATGCAGAGCGGACACTGCATCGCAGTTTCACGCCGAAGCGGTGAGCAATTTTGAGTGAGGGACTTGCCCAAGGTCCTTACGCGGCGAGGAGGATTCGAACCTCGAACCTTCCGGCTCCAAGGCAACGACGCCACCCTATACACCGCCGGGTGCATACGCTGAGGATCCAGATGGTAACGTCTCTCACCTTGAGTTCATGAAGTCCGTGGAAGGTGTCGTGATGGACTGAAACGAGATCGCAGTCATCCAGATGCAACTTCTTGAGGGTCTTGAGCGGATGGAAGAGCTTCGACGGAATCTTCCCTCGAAGGCCGACGTAGTTTCCGGCGAAGTTCAGCTCGCGGACCTTGGAGTCCTTCAGGTGGCGGAAGAGATCGTGCTGGACGGGGTACTCGTCGTACACGAAGACGCCCTGGAGGTTGACCTTGTCCAGAGAGCTGTTCGCCAGACCGTAGAAGATGTTGGAACAGGTCTTCGACGACATCATCACGTTCGACAGATCGAGGTTTCGAAGCTGTTCCAGCGGTTTGAACGCCTCCTCGTCGACGTCCTTGACGACGCTGAGCGACAGGTCAAGGACGTGAAGGTCAAGGTCGGCCAGCGGTTGGAAGAACTCCGCGGTCAGGTTCAGGTTGGAGAGCTTCCGCATCGATAGATCGTCGAGGGAGGTTAAGGACGCGAAGGCCGGTGGAATGCGAAGCATGGACAAGACGACGGTCGTAGTAGTACTGACGTCGAGCTCCTTCAGAGATGGACCTAGTTGACGGATGAAGTTCCAGTCCGAGTCTCCGGCAGCTATGATGGGGTTCGCGACCAGGGAGAGGGTCTGCAGCTGAGTGGTGGAGTGGAAGAGGGTTGGCGGAAGGGTGGATATACTGTTCGAGTCCAGGTAGAGATGGCGCAGTTCGGAGAGCTGGTCAAAGGCCCCTGCATCGACGCTGGTCAGTCCGTTGTCACGAAGCGACAGTTCTTGAAGACTGGACAGATTCGACGACCCAAAGGAGTTGTTGTTCAGACTGGAAATGTGGTTTCCGTCGAGGATCAGGGTCCGCACGGAAGTCGATAACCTTCCAAGGTCAGGCACCCGGTCAAAGTCCGCCTGCGTGCAGTTCACGGTCGTCCGGTCCCTGCTGCAGGTGCAATACCTGGGACAGGACGTAGTCTCTCCATCTCCTTCTTTTTCAGAGGAGGAATGCGGTGAAGATGAGTTAGAAGATGCTGAGATGGTTTGCACGTGAAACTGGAAGATGCAGAGAAGTAGAACGAACAGCTGCAGCAACATCCGATGCAAAACAATGGCCGACAAGTTCCGGTTTCTCTGGCGACCGGAAGTGGTCTTTAGTGATGACGTCATCGTCGTTGATCAAACTGTAATCGATCTGTATAAGCAGAAAGAGATAATCGATCCTTAGCGTTACATGTTTAACGACACTATACCAAATCAAAGATGATTAGTGTCGCCCTCCTCCTTTATCCAGGCCTGGGACTGGCACTGGCAGAGATCAACCAGTGGCGCAGTTTAGCGGATCCTAATTTTAAGCTATATATACCCCTAATAGGCCTATAGCGTCTGTTGCGTTAATGTCCGTGTCAATTTATAGCCCGAACAGCTGATGCTGCATAGCCTACCAGATGTTCAAGCCACAACAGTACTAATAGGCCTACCACTTCAGATTAAACACTCAAAAACTTCAATTTAAAAAAATTAACTCTTGACGTAGCCCTAAAAATGTAACCAACAAAAATCTGACTAAAATCACGCCAAACCAAATGACGAATTCAATGCCAAAGCCGAAGACAATAATTATAATATGATGCAAAATCTCATGACACTCTATCAGCGTAAACTTCTCTTCCCATGGACCAGGAAATTCTCTCATCGGTCCAACTATAATTATAGTCAGAAAAATGTCCAGAGAATAAAATTAACTCGATAGCACCTCGGAGAGAGGCTGCAGTCCATACAGAATAAAGCATTAAGCAATACGAAGAACGTGTATGCGTGTATTAAGTTGAGAACAGCATGACATAATAAGAGAATGGCTAGCTCCTCAAAATCTGCGACGGATCAACTGCGTGTCCATTGCCGAACCTGTATAATGACCAATCTACGACGATGGTTAAATCTCTCACTGACAAATTGGATGTCAAAGCCAGACTCAGCATCTGCATCAATTCCTGCATCAGCAGCAGCAGCAGCAGCAGCATCTGCAGCAGCTCCTGCATCAGCAGCCGTGTCATTGTCCTGCTTTGCATCACTCAAATGCCACACCTCTCGAGTTCCGTCCACAACGACAGATGATGACAAGACGACGACGACGACGATGATGACGACGACGACGATGATGATGACGACGACCAAAGGAAACAATCATTTGTATTCGAATTCAATTAGCCACAGACGATCACTTCCAACACAAAACACGACATCCATACACCCACCCATCTAGCGGGCCATCCATCGGTCCATTGGCCCATTGGCCCACTGGTCCGTCCGTCCGTTCGCCCATCCACCCGTCCGTTCATCTGCCAGTCCAGGCCCGCCTGTGCATCCATCCGGGCATTCATTCCTTCATCCCTATCCGTCCGCACATCCATCCATCCATGTACGTCCATTCATCCGTCCGTCCATCCATCTGTATCTCTGTCCATCTATCTACCCATCTATATAACCAATCCATCCATCCATAAATCTATCCATCCATTTCTTCATTCACTACCATCCATCACCGCGCTTTCTCAGTGGCCGGCCCCAGATGCTGGAACAGTCTTCCTCCTGCCCTGCGAGCGGCTGGCTCAGTTGACTTTTTCAAATCTGCACTCAAAACTCATTTATTCCTTAAGGCCTATATATCCTGCTGTTTAGTTTAGTATGTGCGGCGCCCTTGTAACGGCATGACTGTGTTACGGCGCCATAGAAATCGTCATTGTTATTATTATTATTAATTCATCCATCCATCTATCCAAACATCCATTCCTCTATCCATCTATCCAAGCAAGCATTCATTCCCCCATCCTCCCTCCATCCGTCCACCCATTTGCATTCATCATCCGTCCACGCATACCGTACATCCATCCATCCAGTGACTTTGGCAGCAAATACCCAACGGCGTTGATGATTGCCCAATAAAACCTCAGAGTCGATCTCGGTCCACTATTCTTCTTCGTCCTCAACTTCCTCCTCTCCCTCCTCATCTCCCTTCTCCTCCTCCACCTCTTCCTCTTTCTCCTCCTCCGCTCCTCCTCTCCCTCCTCTCGTCCCTCCTCCTTCTCCTCTTCCTCCTCTTCCTCTTTCTCTTCCTCACACTCGTCTTCCTCTTCCTCCTCTCCTTCCTCCTATCCCTCCTTCTATTCCTCCTCTCCCTCCTCCTATCCCTCCTCCTCATCTTCCTCCTTCTCCTCTTCCTCCTCTTCCTCCTCTTCCTTCTCTCCCTCCTCCTCCTCCTCTTCTTCCTCCTACTCTTTCTCCTCCTCCTCTTCCTCCTCTTTCTCCTCCTCTTCCTTCTCCTCTTTCTCCTCCTTCTCTTCCTCTTCCTCCACTCCTGTAGTCTCCTTCCCTCGACTTCCTTCTTATTTCGCACTTCTTCATCACCGTCACTTCCTTAGTAAGTGAGTGAGCGAGGCAGTATAATGTACCAATATATGTACAGGGTGCGCCAAAAAAAAAGACCCCCCCTAAGATTTTTAACAATATCTTAACCAAAAGTAAGAATTTTGAGATGAAATTTTACGGTCTTAAAGGCAATTCATATTTACACATGATGGCCAGATTTCATAAAAATAGTTCAAACAGAACAAAAGTTATGCCACTTTTAGTGAGGCCACCCACCGTTTTTTGACGATTCAAAAACGCGACGCAACAAAAAGTAATAAAAATTCAATCTAATTATTCTGGCCAATATCTTGGCCAAAAGTAAGAATATCAAAATGAAATTTTACAGACTTCAAGACATTTCATATCTGCATACGATCGTCAGATTTCATGGAAATATTTCCAAAACAACAAAAGTTATACCACTTTTGGTGAGGCCACCCCCCAATTTTTGACTATTCAGAGACGTAACGCAGCAAAAACACGATTTTATTAAGTCTCATCTCAAATAATTATTATCAAGTAGCCTTGATATTGACAGATGATCATTATTATTACAATTTAAAAAAGAAACAGGGTACCAGCGTAGCTGCACGTCACTGAGAAGTCACTTAGCAAGATGACATTCAAATTCTTAAAATAAGAAATAATGAGGCATCTGTCAGATAATCAACATGTCCATCAAGAACTCTGCATGGAGACTCAAACTAAGTTTTGGCACGGGTGGTGGACACATTGAACACAAGTTGGGAAGCACTACCAAGTTCATATGGCAACAGTTATTTGAGATGAAACTTAATAAAATCACGTTTTTGTTACTTTTTGTTGCGTTACGTGTTTGAATCGTCAAAAATGGTGGGTGGCCGCCGTAAAAGTGGCATAACTTCTGTTCCGTTTGACATATTTTGATGCAATTCGGCCATAATGTGTAGATATGAATTGTCTTTAAGCCTGTAAAATTTCATTTCGAAATTCTTACTTCTGGCCAAGATATTGGCAAAAAACCTCGTTTTCGTTGCGTTTCGTTTTTGAATCGTCAAAAAACGGTGGGTGACCTCCCTAAAAGTGGCATAACTTTTGTTCTGTTCTAAATATTTTGATGAAATCTGGTCATCATGTGTAAATATGAATTGTCTATAAGACTGTAAAATTTTATTTAGAAACTCTTACTTTTGGCCAAGATATTGGCAAAAAACCTAGGGGGGGTCCTTTTTTTTGGCGCACCCTGTATGTAGGCGAGTGGCGAACCCTTGTCAGCATGCACATCACACTTTCTAATGCAAATCGTAACCTTAACTGGAATGTCTCAAACACCACTCTGTCTGTCCGTCTAAGTGAGTTAGTCAGTGATTGAGTCAGTGATTGAGTCAGTGATTGAGTCAGTGATGAGTCAGTGAGTGAATCAGTGAGTCAGTCAGTGAGTCAATCAGTGAGTCAGTCAGTGAGTCAGTCAGTGAGTCAGTCAGTGAGTCAGTCAGTGAGTTAGTCAGTCAGTGAGTCAGTCAGTGATGAGTCAGTGAGTGAGTCAGTGAGTTAGTTAGTGAATCAGTTAGTGAATCAGTGAGTCAGTCAGTGAGTCAATCAGTGAGTCAGTCAGTGAGTCAGTCAGTGAGTCAGTCAGTGAGTCAGTCAGTGAGTTAGTCAGTCAGTCAGTCAGTCAGTGAGTCAGTAAGTCAGTGAGTCAGTGAGTCAGTGAGTCAGTGAGTTAGTTAGTCAGTGAGTCAGTGAGTCAGTGAGTCAGTGAGTCAGTGAGTCAGTGAGTCAGTGAGTTAGTTAGTGAGTCAGTGAGTCAGTCAGTGAGTCAGTCAGTGAGTGAGTGAGTGAGTGAGTGAGTGAGTGAGTCAGTGAGTCAGTGAGTCAGTGAGTCAGTGAGTCAGTGAGTTAGTTAGTGAGTCAGTGAGTGAGTCAGTGAGTCAGTGAGTCAGTGAGTCAGTGAGTCAGTGAGTCAGTGAGTCAGTGAGTGAGTCAGTGAGTCAGTGAGTCAGTGAGTCAGTGAGTCAGTGAGTCAGTGAGTCAGTGAGTCAGTGAGTGAGTCAGTGAGTCAGTGAGTCAGTGAGTCAGTGAGTCAGTGAGTCAGTGAGTCAGTGAGTGAGTCAGTGAGTCAGTCTGCCTGTCTGCCTGACTATCTGTCTATTTGTCTGTCTATATGTCTGTGTGCTCATCTGTCTTCAAACTGACCTCTGTTCATCGTCTCTCTGTCACGTTCCTCATAATATTCTCTCCACGCTCAGATGACATATAATTCACGCATTTCCAATTGTTCTCTCAATACGTCTTCCATGAACAGCTGCGCCTTTGTCCCCCGTGCATGCAGTCCCCGCTGCACTATCTATCATATACTATGCACATTATATATAATCAAAACACATCGATTTGTATACATAATATATAGTTACATACATACATATATGATATAATTATATATACACACGCTTTACATGCATATATACATAGGCCTACAATACATACTCTTTTTCGTTGCAAAAGCCATACACGAAAATCTCGTTAACCGGATGATTGCAATATATGGATATATATACACATTACACAAGCATTTGAAATAAATATACATGTATTGCATATACATGTGCACACATATATAGAGCACAACTGCTGCACAAGTTCAATGTATAGTTGTATACATACTTATCTATCATTCATATAGTCCTCTCAAGTATAAATATATTATATATTTGTATACATACATAGTCTATTATATTGACATTATACGTGAAGTATATCTTTATTGCGCATCGATCGAAATTGTGAAAGCAAAGGAAGATGGAAGGCGTTGGAAGGCGTTGGGAAGCGGAGGCTGCGATCGAATACCACGGAGGAAGGAGGATGGAGGATGGAGGATGGAGGATGGAGGATGGAGGATGGAGGATGGAGGATGGAGGATGGAGGATGGAGGATGGAGGAAGGAGGATGGAGGATGGAGGATGGAGGATGGAGGATGGAGGATCCATGGAGGATGGCACGCACCAACCATGGATGAATCGAAATACTACATCATAACACAATGCCTATTATAATTGAGTCCAAGACAAGATAAGATGACGTTAAGTGCCATGCTGCATGCGACATATATAAACATACAAGAAAACAGACACATACGCACGCACGCACACACACATACACAGCTACATACATACATACGTGCATGCGTGCGTACATATATACATACACACAATTATACAATCATATACATACATATACATTATACAATGCACACTACATGTGTATGCATATAAGCCTACGTATTATATACACACACCAACTTATTCACGAAAAGGCAGAAAGTAGTCTAAGCAAATCAAATCAACGTGACAAAGTGATCCACATGTTGCAATAGGATACGAAGCAATACCAAATATAAGGCAATGGAGTCAACGGAGGCAAGGGAGGCAAGAGAGGCAAGGGAGGCAAGAGAGGCAAGAGAGGCAAAGGAGGCAAGAGAGGCAAGAGAGGCAAGGGAGGCAAGGGAGGCAAGGGAGGCAATGGCAATAAACAGGCGAGATATAGAACAGGGCAACGAGACTTCAGGAAACCGGATTAGCGAGAGAGATTGGAGGCAATGGAGACAATGGAGGAAGGGAGGATCGCCGCTCAGGCATTGCAAGCGCAAGGCTATAGGAGAGGCAAGGCGTGGCAAGACATGGCGAGGCGATCAAAGGCAAGCAGCTAACGGCGAGGAACACGATGTAGGCAATTAGCAAAGATCACAATCGCAACCAATTTTTTTACAGAACAACCCTCTAGTCTTTCTGTTTCATTTCTCTCCTGCTTTCCTCGCTTCGTGCTGTTCTTATTATATAATACTTGTGAATGTCTCTTGCCTTATTCTTTGTCTGCCTGGATATATTATCTGTTATCCTCTTTTATCTCTCTGTCTGTTTTCCAGTTTCTTCTGCTTCCTAGTATTTCTCCCCTTCCCCAAATCGTCTCCTTCCTCCTCTTCCTCCTCTTCTTCTTCCTCTTCCGCCTCCTTCTCTTTCTCCTCCTCTTCCTCCTCCGCCTCATTTTCTCCTCTTCTTCTCCTCCTCTTCCACTCTTTTCCCTCTTCCTCCTTTTCCTTTTCCTCCTCCTCCTCCTTTTTCTTTTCCTCCTCCTCTTCCTCCTCCTCTTCCCCTCTTCCTCCTTTTCCTCCTCGTCTTCCCCTCTTCCTCCTTTTCCTTTTCCTCCTCCTCCTTGTTCTTTTCCTCCTCCTCCTCCTCTTCCTCCTCTTCCTCCTCCTCTTCCCCCTCTTCCTCCTCTTATTCCTCCTTTTCCTCCTCCTCCTCCTCTTCCTTTTCTCTTTCTCTCTGCCTTCATCGATTTCCAATTGTGTTATCGCAGCCGGCCAGACTGCATGGCGACGGCCAAAGTATCATCATCACCATCACCATCACCATCATCATCATCATCACGAGGCGCATCATCAGCCGCATCTGCAGCAGCATGCAGCCCGCAGCCAGCCATCAGCGGAAGACGAGAGCCAATCCAATCAAAGAACCTCTTCCTACATGTACAATGTACAATGTACATGTATGCCCATTCCATTCGACATGCTATAGAGCATGGAGCCATAGACCTTTCTCCTCTATTCACATGCACACATACATCAACCCAGGCATATAGGCCTACATGTATATACACGCAATATTACATGAACGGCTTATTGCACGCATGTTGTGTATATATATAATGTATTATGTATATATATTATATATGTAAGGCAAACACACAAATATATATATGTACATGCAAGACTCTCTACCCTTTTTATTTGTAACATTTATCACAATTAATTCTTGATGTCTTATTTGCGGTGCTTTCAGGGCATGCCTGCACAAGGCAACGTGTATATATTATGGCTATGTACATGTATATATATATATATATATATATCACTAATATGTATGCATGCGTGTAAGTATGTATGCAAGTACGTATAAAGCATCTGTCTTGATATAATTTATGTCGCGAACCAAAGCTTGAGCTATAAAAGACGAACTTTTCATGGACTCCTTTTCTTTCCCAAGAAAGACCATTCCGTGGCTTCCTGGAAATCCGGCATGACCCTTCCTATACCGGACCAACCCCGAATTTATTATGCATGATGTTTTTGAATTATATGGTCGCAATCATTGGCTAGTATAACTTTAACGTCCTTCACTATGGCGCTCTAGAAGTTTTGAAATAAAAACAGTAATAGTAATATAATAGCATTGTAATAATTATAATCAGTGATAAAACAAACGGTAATATAAATTATAACAATCATTATTGCTAAAGGTCTATACATACATTTTTAAGTTCGAGTGTGTACTGTGTAGGGCCTACATGACATTGTGTACATATCAATATAATTTATTTTTATGAATATGATAATAATAGTAATAATTATAACTATTACAATTATTGTAAATTTGTAATTAATTATCATAATTTGTTCGGTTCCCTCCCATACATTCGGTATCAGTATCAGTATCAATATTAATGTCACTATCGTTATCATTATCACCACTAATAGTGATAAGTGATGCACTATCGTTGCTATCACTATTCACTAGCACTGTCCTATCAATATCGACATCAATATCTATAGTTCTATGTCTAAAACTATGAGTGTGTGTGCTATCACCAGCATTATGATTAATGTCATTTTACTATCCTTTCAGCCTGCATGAAAGAGCTACAAATCCGTTCACTGAGTATACTCTTGTATGAACATTGTTGCTTCAATTTGTCCTCTAATGATGATCAATCAACAGACTGGTCCCCTGCAAATGGTGGCTGCATATGTCAGACATGAGTCTATTTTTGGCTGCATCTGATCCAACGACAACAACTAAAACCTCATCAGACAATTCGCTCAGTTCTTCTTTGAAGAATAGAAAGGTCACCTTGAGTAACTCTGCCACTGGTTGCACTCTGCCAGTGCCAGCCCCAAGCCTGGATAAAGGAGGAGGGCGTCGCTAATGGTCCTTGTTACCACACAGTGACGTTAAACTGCAAATACCACCACCGCCATCTTGAGTTTTCCACTTGCCGGTCGTGTAAATAACGCAAGGAACTTGGAATGGGTTCCGCCTTTCATGGTGCCTAGAGTTCACACCACAATGTTCCTTTCGAACTTAAAAACTGCCCTATTTAGCCGTATAGATAGACTGGGAGCGCTTCTGAGTAGATTTTCTTTGGAGGTGCACTATATAAAAACTCGATAATACAACACCGGGCGAGGAATGAAGATATATCGGTGCGAACAATCCGACAGGATATATAATCTGATGTCCAAATGGCCAAGTATGTACTAATATAGTTTTTATAGCTCCAGAGGGGTGTATACACGTAGTATACATGTACACTGTATGAAGTCTGTATATAGACACTGCTTGTATGTTTAACTGCAAATAATTTTTGCACGTTTGACTGTATACATGAGCTTAACCCTGCTCGTGTCCAGGGCCGGATTAACCTCCTCAGTGGATTTGTCCAACTCGTTGGACGTTTGTCCAACTCGTTGGACATTGTACACGGCATTGCGACAACCCTATCTCCCACACCTATGGTGTTAGAAGCCTACAATTTGCACTAAAAGAACGAGTAATGTCTAGGTAATAAAACTGCTGATTGCGTTTAATAATATATGTAACCCCTGAGGAAATATGGTTTTTTTACCTTTTGCCCCTTTCCGTAGAAGTTTTCACTCCAACCGTCGCCATTTTTTTTTGAATCAACACTGAAAAGTTTTAACTTTTTCATTCGCCAGATGTAGGCACATTATGTCCAACTCGTTGGAAGTTGGTTCTGCAATATTGGATGAAATAGCTTGTGAGTTATAGCCCTAGAACCAAATGTCCAACGAGTTGGACAAGACACTGAGGAGGCTATGCAATGTGGAGGCCCTGTTCGGGAATTTTTTTTAGTCATCTGTCGAGATTTTCGGGAAAATAGTCGTTTGGTCGAAATGTGCTCCTGAATTTTTTTTACATTTGTGGGGCCCCCTAAAGTGTGGGGGCCCCTGTTCGGCCGAACATGCTTAATCCGGCCCTGCTCGTATCCAACGAATTTGTCTATTATGGTGAGGTCCTTCACTACCGCTGCCTGCCTGAATGGGTACCGCGGCATTTAATGAATGCATGAGCAATAATTGTCATAGCGCCTAAAATCTACTCAGCGGCGCTCCCGACTACAGCGCGGACACTGAATCAGAGTTTCGCGCCGAAGAGCTTGAGCAATTGCGAATGAAGGACTTGCTCAGGGCCCGTACGCGGCGGCCTGAGGTGGATTCGAACTGCAAGCCTTTAGCCGCAAGGCGACGAACATACCAAATACAAACCGCGCCCCACACTGGAGGCGAATCGCAGCACTCAAACACATAGACGCGTGGGACGAAGGCTCCTATTTGTCAACCGATGCAGCTATAACTGGGTCAGTTTTGCCGCAACTGATTGGAAACTAATAGCGTCTATATCAAGCAGAAATGCAACGATATTGACGCGTTTAGGCTTTACGGGTGATTAGACGTGATGCATGCAATGTCATGCGTGCAATGTCATTCATGCAATGTCATGCATGCAATGTCATGCATGCAATGTCATGCATGCAATGTCATGCATGCAGTGGCATACTGTAGAACAGACCGTTGTTATTATGGTAGATTATATAGACTGCAGCAACAACACTGTGTTACATTTGTCCAGTTGATTTGTTATGGCTACAAGACTGTAATTTGAACGGAAAGCAGCTGATGTATTATAGACCTATAGATCATATTATCAGTGATGTATTATAGTCGAGTCCACCTGAGCCGAGACCAAGGCAAGTCCGAGTCCAACTTACAAGTCGAGTCCGAGTAGGCTATAAGCTTTATTATCTAGGCCAAGTCAGAGTCAGGTCCCAATCCAGAAGTGTCCAAGTCCGAGCCACTAAAGTATAATAGATTATAGATCGAGTCCAAGTCCGAGTCCAAGTCAATTAGCATCAAAACCTACAATTTAATTTTTTAAAAGTTATTGCATAGATCTATAAAATGGTACTGGTTTATGCGTGCAGACAGAATTGTTAATGTAGCATCCAAATTGCGATTTACAGACAATAAATTAGATAAAATTTTGTTCGATAATCTGACGCAATTCGATGGATAAACAGAAATTCTTTCAGTGCATAAGCACATGTACTGTCAGGTTGAACATGCGCACCTTATAAGGCCTGCTACACGTGTATACGTTGATAATTGCAGCCAAAATTGCTGCCCATCAGGTTTGCAACGTTTATTTTAAACGTTTATTTTAAACGTTTATTTTAAACGTTTATTTTAAACGTTTATTTTAAACTTTTATTTTAAACGTTTATTTTAAACGTTTATTTTAAACGTTTATTTTAAACGTTTATTTTAAACGTTTATTTTAAACGTTTATTTTAAACGTTTATTTTAAACTTTTATTTTAAACGAGTAATTGAAGTCCGCTTTGTCGAAACTTGTCAAATTGAACAAGATGCCCCTTCACTGGCCAATGCTGCTCTATAGTCTATACTGTATGTGCACACACATTGTGCAGGGCCTGGTGTCTGTTAATCCATTGCTGTGTGAGAAACTTTTTAGCTCAGCCGGTGATGCATCGCGTCAGCAAAACACGCTGCTCACCACTATCGTCTAGCAATGCTAACATGCTGCTTTGTTTACGTGGCTACATGGTCTCCAGTTGTCTTCCGTGTTCCCTGGGATTCAATCCGAGTTCTCGTGCATAAACACGCTCTATACAAAGAGCATATACCTAACTAAAAACTCCACCGTTGCTCGTACTTTGGCAGTGCCAGTCTCATGCCTGGATAAAGAAGGAGGGGACACTATAATCATCGTTGACATGTATGACAGCGATCGATAAACAGTAACAATCGGTACAATGACAAATCTACACCACTGCTCTTATAACGTGGCAGTGCCAGGCCCAAGCCTGGAGAAAGGAGGAGGAGGGCGGCATTAATCATATTTGATATGACACAGTGTCGTTAAACAGCAACAAGCAAACCTAACCCTTGTCATTGCATGTCCTCCTATTCTGTGTTTATTATTAATGTATACCACGCTTGGTACATGCATGTTTAACGACACTGCCATATCAAAGATGATTATATGGTGTCGCCCTCCTCCTTTATCCAGGCTTGGGACTGTTACTTATTAATGTATAGGCCTAGCGCCCACATATCCAGCTTTACATCTGCTGCTGTTGCCTCTCCGTGCGAATGTGTCATTCAGTGCTCGCGAGTATGCATAAGCATGAACCTCAGTTCTGAACTATGCCACCCTTATGATAGGCCTACTGCATAATGGATAATTTACCACGATTCTCTTATTTAAGAACACGCGGGTTTGATTAGCTGTATAAAAATTGCTCCCTGGTCGGCCATGCTATATTATTATAGTCAGCTGCGCCCGGATACATGCGAGAGTCGGGGGTGTGGCGGGAAAGGGGGGGGTTAAGCTCTTTGCATGATTGTCTGTGGAGATCGTCAGGTCCCCTGTATCCTATCCATATACACCGGTATACGAGAAAACAGCGCCTATCTCTCGCATCGGTTTGTAGCAGTCGTTGAGTGAATATACGAGTAATTTCTGCTGACTTTTGACCTCAAATTAGACATTCTCACGTCTTTTAACAGACCAGCTTGTTTCGATATGTCTGGCATAATTATAGTATCCGGGACCGAAGTGTCGGTTTAGGTTCAGGTTTAGGGGTCGTGAGGGTCGGTCAGGGTCAGATTAAGCGTCGTGAGGGTCGATTAGGGCTAGGAATAGGGTTATATAGTGTAATTCGGTTCCGGATACTATAAGTTTGCCCTATAATTTCTTAGGGGTTGTCCATAAATGACGTAACGCAATTTTTGACAATTTTGACCCCTCCTACCCTCGTCACGCGTCAACACAAAAGTCATATGATATCTAGGAAGGGACCCTCACAAATCGTCACGGATGTGTGACCGTGCCCCCCCCCCATCCGTGAGTGACGTCATTTATATGGACGGTTCACTAGCTTAGCACAAGCCACGATGACAACCATTTCGAGAGATTTTCTGAATTCGATCTATATTATTATCTCACAGATGAAACCCTAACTGTATCCGACAGACACAAAAACCTATTGCCAGCACACCAAATAACATACGAAGTCTCTCACATCGTATATGTATACCATGCCCATGATAGTACCAAGCAATATACTGCCTACGACATAAGATCAATAAAAACACAAAATACAAAGGAATTCCAATGTTTCACACCAGTTTCATTCGGCACATTTTATTATACCATACCATACACCATCACCACAACATACCATGCCTCGTCTCAGTGTATATATACCATTGTATACATCCTATTCTTCTCCAGCCAAATTCTCATTATCATGTGATATCGAGGTATACACAACATGCACGCCAGGGGTCCTATATCGAAATGACCTAACTAGGTCTCTACAATGTATACGCTGCATATACAGTAATCCTACACTGTTCTATCCATCCTCTCCGATATCCTATCTGGTATAGTATAATAGTTCTTTTTCCCGTTATCTCTGGCTAGTCTTTCCTCATCTTTCTCTTGCTTCAAGTTCTACATTTTATCTCGAGGTTGCTCGCACTGGGAGCGCTTCTGAATGGCTCTTGCTATGAAAAAGCGCCTCATAAATAGTCAAATACAATACAATCATTGTGTATATAGTTTACATACCAAATCATAACATACAACACAAGAAATAAGCTATAGCCATACTCACGAGATGTGTGTTTACGAAGAAGGCTTGGAGTGGAGTGTTTGTATAAGGGGCCACAACAATGCTCTCATTGTTCCAACGTAGATAGGCCTATACTCTGTATACCCGGCTATTCATTATATACCCACGATTTGTCATAATATACGTTGAATATACGCAGCTATTGTACTGTGTACATCCATTTCAACTTCGCAATAACGCCCTCTCTAACGCCTCTCAACCACCACTTATAAACACTTCTACACAGATCAACAGTTGGCTGGTTGTGTGGTGCCAAGTTTTTATAATCACATGTTCCATGACACATTATAGTAAGCCTACACATGTTCCTGTAGAGCAGTGGTTCCCAACCTTTTTTGCCTTTAGGGCCACTTTATCTAAATGAGAGGACACAAGGGCCACTTTTTCTTAGTTGAAGGACATTATGGGGCCAAAAATTTCACTAACTAAAAGCATATAAATTTTTTTATAATTAATTAAAAGTAGAATGTTTGATGTTATTCAAAACCATCAAAATAAAATAATTTGCAATAAAAATTAATTATGTGTTTATCCTGTCCAAATTGCTATTATTCATATATTTTTATTAATTCTTTGAGAGATGAGGGCCATTTTCGTAGGCCTGGCGGGCCACTTTTGGCCCGCGGGCCACGGGTTGGGAACCACTGCTGTAGAGATATGTTAACATGTTAATGTAGGTCACTATATGATATGGTTGGTAACTCATGTGGTATATTATTTTTCGTATAATTATGGCATGCTTAATCATTGCTTATGACACCGCCTGCATACTTAGCAAATATTAATTTGTTTTCATATTTTTGTAAGCACGTATATCATCTCTGTATGCCCACGCAATTCAGTTATTATGAGTATAGGCCTACAGGTAATATACTGATCAGTGGGAAGATAAGACTGTGAGGGAGAGGACTAGCTATTCGCCTTCATATGCCGGGGCTAAGAAAATGATGTCGTTAACACTTGATAGCTTTGGCTGTAGGCCTATATAATTACGTGCTACTTTGAGGAACTGCTGCTGCTGCTGCTGCTGCTGCTGCTGCTCCTCCTCCTCCTCCTCCTCCTCCTCCTCTTTGTCCTCCTCCTCCCCTTCATTTTAGTCGTCATCTTCCTCTTCTACTTCTTCATGACCTTCATCTTCATCTCCTTCCACTTCTTCTTCACCTTTATCTTCATCTTCTCCTGCTTCGTCATAGCCTTCATCTTCGTCGTCTTCTACTTCTTCATCACCGGCATCTTCATATTCTTCTATGCTTCTTCTTGTTATCTTATGCTATAGGTGTATTGTATTTATGCAAGGAAATGATTTCCTCTTCTACTTCTTCATGACCTTCATCTTCATCTCCTTCGATACTTCTTCATAACCTTCATCTTCATCATCATAATATACCACATGAGTTACCAACTTCCTTCCGTTATGTATATTCATCATCTACTTCTTCATCACCGGCATCTTCATATTCTTCTTTACTTCTTTACTTCTTCTTGTTATTTCATGCTATAGATGGAAATACCAGGAAATTATATCCTTCTTACATCCTTCCGTTATGTATAGAGAGGAACTAACTAACATCAGTTCCTGTCTCTGTTCCTGTCTCTGTCTCTGCCTGTCTTCGTCTTTGTCTTTCTGAATGTTTCAGTCTGTCTCTCTCTTTCTCTTGCCTGTTCAATTCCTCACCATGAAGTGCCATTATTACCTTAAGTAAATTATCATCGAGAAAGATAACCACTATTATATTAAACCCACGTAGGCTACACGGTGAATCACGTGATCACTAACCCACGCATTAAATCATCCTATTTTCATACTTATGAATAACGCATAGGTTCATGATAAGCATAATATATAGCCTATAATAGCGCGTATGATTATGTGATATATGTATTTGCACACTTCGCATGTCGTCCTATTTAATTGATGTATAGCATAGGCATATCCGCATTGTGTTGGAAGCTCCCACAGAGTTAATGGCAGGTCAAATGAAAAAAGTCCAAAAATATGCTTCATACGTATGATACGTAGAAGCTTTATAGTGCATGTGTGGGTGTTTGTATGAGTGTGAGTGAATGTGTTTTTAAGCATTAAGCCTATGTAAATATATAGATGATCTTATATCTATGGAATGGGCTTCCCCCATCAGTTCGCTCTGCCATCCTCTCTGGTAGTGTATCCTCATCTTACTCTCGTCTAAAAACTTGCCTTTTTTCTCGGAGTTGAACGCACTGGGAGCGCTTCTGAAAGGCTCTTGCTGCAAGAGGCGCTTTATAAATTGTCAGATAAGATAAGATAAGATAAGATATAGGTATGAGATATTTGGATATTGGACATTAGTCTGTCTCTGTGTGTGTCTGTGTGTGCCTGTGTCTGTGTGTGCTGCGTGTCTATCTGTCTCTGTGTGTGTCTATGTATGTCTATCTGTGTGTGTCTGTGTGTATCTCTATGAATGTGTGTGCCTGTGTGTGGGTCTGTATGTTTGTCTGCTAGTGCCGTACTGTATCCTTAAGGTCTTTTTAGCCATCATATCTGTCTTCCTCACTGTCGTTGGCTGGCTATAATTTTATGTCCGTCTATCCACCGTCCGTATTTCTGTCTGCGTTTATCGGTTTTTCTCTGTCTCTGTGTGCCTGTGTGTGCCTGTGTGTGCCTGTGTATGCCTGTGTGTGTCTGTGTGTGCCTGTATGTGTGTGTCTGACAGTCTGTCTCTTCTTCTTCTTTTTTCCCTACAGGTTTCTCTCATCATATTTCTTTCGTTGTCTCTTTCTGTCCACCTCTCTCCCTATAATTGCTCTTTCGCTGTCTTTTTCTGCATCACGGTATGCCTACCTCTCTTAATCTCGGTCCCTCTCCATTACCATCTCCGTCTCCGTCTATGTCTTTGTCTCTGTCTTAGTCTTTGCCTCTGCCTCTGCCTCTGCCTCTGCCTCCCTCCGCCTTCGTCTCCGTCTCCGTCTCTGTCGCTGTCGCTGTCGCTCTATCTCTACCTATCTCCTTGCCTCTCTGTCTCTGTCATTGTCTCTCTCTGTCTGTCTATCTCTGTATCTCTCTGTGCATCCCTCCCTCCCATCTTCTCTCTCTGCCACTGTCCCTGTCCCTGCCCCTCCCTCTGTCTCTGTCGCTGACTCTGTCACTGACGCTGTTTCTGTATCTGTTTCTGGCTCTTTTTCTCTCTCTTTTCTTCCTTCCACGTGTCTCGCTGATACTCTCCCCTCTCCCCTTCCTATGCCATTATACCCCCTCTTGTTCTCTTCACCATTCACTTTGTCCGCCTGTCTCTTTCGCCTCATCTCCACATGACCCACATCTATACCGCATTTTCCCAAACCACCCTTCAGTCGCCCAGCGGGATACCCAACACTCGCAAAAGCCAGAGATTTGACGACAGCATATATTCAAGTCTTTAGAGCCTTTTAAGAACCCGCAGAAATTCAGTAACTTCATCCACATAAACAAACGCTCACATACACACATACATGTATGTTTTACCCCACTCTCCCTCTCCCCATCCCTCTCCCCATCCCTCTCCCCATCCCTCTCCCCCATCAGTTCATTTGGTACACAACCCACACATGTTATCACTGCAGCAGCATACATTGAATGCAGACTGTCAACCACACTGAAGTTAAGAAGCTTAAATATACTGATGAGTGATGACCCGTGGAATTCCAGGTCATCGGGCCAAGTTATTGCCTTACCCCTTGGGGTGGGTGTAAGTTATGCAGACATCAAAGGGTCAGTCAGTCACTGAGGGTTGTGCGGTCCCGAAGGCCTGGAGCGTATATGACAGTATTGTACGGCGAATTATTAGGGAGGCTTTCTGTACACGGTACACGGTCTGATGTTGTCGCTTTGTACGATATTGTACCGTTGACGAATGACAAGACCTGTTCATCGGTAATAATCTTTGGACCGTTTCGGAGAAAGATTATATATAAATGGGTGTGCAAACAAAACCTGTCACCCTAATAAGCACAGACTCCTTCAAAGATTTCTGTTTCCTCCTTTCTCCCTTTGCTGTTGTATTTCTCCCTTGATTCTTGTTTCTTCGTCTTTTTCTTTTTCCTCCTTATTCTATTCATATCCATCTTCTTTCTTACTGTGCTTTTATTTCTTCTCTGTCTTCATCCTTCACATCTTCCTTCTCCACCTTCTCATAGCCTTCTCGTTCTTTCCAACTCCCTTTCTCCTCTTTCCTCTCCGTCTGCTTGTAAATTATTCTCCTCCTATCTTCCATGCACCCGCTTCCGCCTATAGTCCTCGATCCTTCCCATCCTATCTTCATTCTCATCTTCATCCCATCCCATTGTCCATCTTATCTTCCCATCTTCCCATCTTCTCCCTCCCCCTCTCATATCTCCTCAACCTTCACCCATTCTTTCTTCTCCTCTTCTCCATTTCTTCCTCTTTCTTTCATATATCCTCTTTCTAAACTTAATCCTTTTCTTTTCGTGTATTCTTCCAGCTCCTCTATAATACCTCTCCTTATCTCGTGCCTGGACACGTCTTCCATGGCAAAAGTCGACCAGAGATGCATCACCACCACTCTCCCCTCTCCAGGCTCTTCCTCTCCATCTCTCCCCTCTTTCCCTCTCCCTCTTTTTTCTCTCCCTCTCTCACTCGGTTGGAACAACGGAAAGCATTATCAATCGACGCACAATCAATAGCACAGACACACGCACTCGCACTCACACGCACTCGCCTATTCATCGTTTGCCATTATGGTAAACACGTACAGTCTGCGGGTTATACACATTCACACACTTCACCTGATAGACACACGCACACAAGTACAGACACACACACACATGCACACACAGACACACACACGCACACAGACACACGCACAAACACATACACACGTGCACAAACACACATGCATACACATACATACACATACACACAAACACCCAAACACACACACACACACACATATAGGCTAAACACACAACATGTATTATGTATAATACATATTATATAATTATAAAACAGCAAAATCAGTAGATTATTCCTAATAGGTCTTTATATATATTATATTATATAGGCCTACAGACTGCTTACAGTTGCATTGATGTCCTATACATCGTATAGGATGTTATATGCCTCTATGTTATAATATCTTTAGGGTCTACTAGGAAGACATGCCATTTGAGTGACGGATTTTAAGATAAAAATATCCAAATAATATGTTTATAAATCATATGAAGTGCATGCAAGCCATGCATATATATATATATATATGTATATAGGCCTATATGTAATTATGTATATAGTATTTACGTGTAGCCTACTGGCTACAGATCAATAGTGCTTCGGCTAATGATTGACTGTATAGGACATCAAAAGAGAACATAAACTAGGCCTACGTGTACGTTAAGCTTACGCAAGCATGCCTGATGATATTTATATGGTGTAGGCCTAAGGTCACATATCCTATATTTATGTATATATATAACGCATATATGTACACACACATATATATATAATATATATATATATACAGGATGGGCGAAACACGAACTGCTAGTGACCACCAAATCCGCACTCCAAACTAAGTATTTGATTTACAGGTATATAGCGTATAGGCCTACACTACAGCGTAGATAACCTATGGTCCATACAATTCTAGAACTTTTATTGCGCCTCAGTAAATTCGACTGCTTACTTTACGAACCAGGAAGAGCTCAAGCTGAAGAAGAAGAACTCGCAGGCATTAAGTATCTCTTCGACCAGAATCTCTGGATATCATCACCAGGAATTGCATCAGTCCCGCATCAGCAGCAGCAGCAGCAGCTTCATCAACAACGCCATCATTGTCTGATGGCCAACCTTAGGGCTCTTAAGAAACGGGTAAACAGCACTGGGTCTGGTACTCGTTAAGGATTTGTCATATGAGCCACATTGCAGCAAGGTATAATCTTAGGCTACAGCACGCTTTTGACTCCCCTGTGATCAGAAAATGCAGCTCAACTCATATAATTATTATGTAGACATAGCGTGAGAACGTTCACAACTATAGAACAAACCTTAAAATTATATTGTGTTTAGTATTGAATCTATAATTCTATATAATAATACCATATGGACTATGCAAGTGTCGAGTATAGATTAAAAACTTAAAAAGGATTTCCCGTCGACAGAGTACCAAAGTTACAACTACTCAACATAAGTTCACAACGAAGCGAGCCTGTATTGTTCTATAACTTCTACTAAAAGCGACTATAATATATAGAGGAAAGCACTCACTGCTGGTCGTAAAAGTGACTGGCCACATGCTTTGAGGAATTACGAGTTAATTCTTACTCTCAATCCTTAAACGTGCATGCATCGTGTGCAGGCTTAAATCAGATAGTCTCTTTTAAAACAGGCGCCATCATTCTATGTATAGTTGTATACCTGGAAAGTTAACGTGAGATCTTTTGGTGCGGGATTTACTGCGGATGATCTCTGTCGTGAAAACTGTGCTCAAAACGCCCATAAATTAGTCCATAATAATTTATTACTATCTTCTGCATGTGTTGCTTCTGATAACTCAGACTTTGCAGGTGACGCGGCTGTCATAATATCTGAACTATTACAATTATTGTGTTGTCTTCTTGAATGACGTCGACTATAATTGTATACCCTTGTCTTGAATCCTGCATGTATCAGGGGCGGATCCAGGGGACCAATCCGGCCCTCCCCCCATTTCAAAACTGCATAGCACGTGACCCTTCCCCGATTTGGTTTGAACAAGCTTGAAATCAATGCAGTGGGATAAGGCGAGAGAGAAAACGTAGCATATTCGATTAGACAGAGTAAGACCAGATGAGTATACATATAGGCTATGCGGAAACCTGGGCGGAGACTTGGGAGGACGAACGAGTGGCCGAAGGAAAGACGCGAGATTTTTTCATCTGGCCGAGAAGTCAAGAAAATTTCCTATTTTCACCGCCAAAAAAGTTGATGACCTTTTTTTAGTCATCTAGCCGAAAAGTCCGAAAAGTCAAGAAAATTTCAAGAAAATTTCCTATTTTCACCGCCAAAAAAGCTGATGACCTTTTTTTAGTCTTCACGCTCAAACATTGGGGGGACAAATGCATGGGCCGTCCTCCCCAACACCTCCGTTGGGGGGGACTGTCCCCCTGCCCCCTAGGTTTCCGCCCATGGATGACTAAAAAAATGGTATGTTCCCTGGATATTTCGGCCGAATGACTAAAAACAGGTCATCATCAGATTTTTTATGGCAACGATAACCGAAAATTTTGGACCCCCCTTCGAAAATTCTGCATCAGTTCTTGGCATGCATATACCTCTTCTTGCGACCTTCTTTTACCACAACCTTTGGCTATGAAAGGTCTTTGGTTCTCCAAATATGTAGAGAGGTCTCTATAGGGTATGGTAAACATTCTGGCATACCAAGAGCGCACGGATGCGGGATCACTTCCCGCTACCCACCCACAAGATCCACTCAACCTTCCATTCGGCAGTTAGCGTTGATAAGCCGAGTAGTAGGACGTGATGGGCGCCTTGCATGGCTGCTGACGATTAAATTCAAATCCTGTAATTACTTGCAAGCAACCATTCATTACTCAATGTATAACTAATCAGTAAATATATCCTTATTGGCATCACGCATCTTATAAACTGACCGGACGCGATGCAATTTTCCATTAGCGGAACTCAAAAATTGTAGAGGAGCCACAGCACGAGTGCAGACGTCCATACTATAATTTTATTATTTCTCCTTTCTTTTTCTCGAGGTCTAATTGCGGCCATCAGACGAAAACCCTTCGAGCCTCGATCGAAGATTGCACGCCAAGATGAAGCTAGCACGTAACGATGGACAACGGCAATCCAGTATGTATACGCCCTCTTATCATCCACCTCATTTTTTCTTCTTCTTTGTCTTCCTCCTCTTCCTAATGCTCTTCTTTCCACATTCCCCTTTTCACGCCCAAATCTCTTCATGCTGTTCGCCTATAGGTCTATATATGCTCCCCCTTTGTGCCTCTTCCTCTGATTATTCTTTTCCTGCTCTTATATAGGCCTGCTTCCACCGCCTGCGTTCTCCGCCTCCTAATCATCCAGCTCCTCTTCTTCCTCCAGCCCCTCACTAACACTCCACAAGAACCCATTCTGATCTTTTTCTTCTTCTTAATTCCTTCGAATCCTTTCTTTATATACTTTCTTCCGCACACTATAATAGACTTCACACTCTAATAGACTTCACACTATAATAGACTTCACACTATAATAGACTTCACACTATAATAGACTTCACACTCTCATTTACTTTTCTCATTCATCTTCATGTATCTCCTGCTTCTTCTACTTCATTCCCTCGCTCTCTTCTCGAAATTTCGTCCATTGTCCACGCGTCACTCTTTCTTCCTGTATACATAATATACATGTTCCTTTTTTCTAACTCTATACTCCATTTTCTTCCCTTTATTCCTCCTTCCCTTCTGCGCCATCTTTTCCTTCTCTGCGATCTTCTCTTCATCCCCAATTTATTCTTCCTTCTCATCCTCTGCATTCTCAGCATCATTGGCAACAAAGAAAACGCCACTGTGAACGAGTGCGCGTGCGCGAAAGCGTGCGAGAGCGTGAGCGTGTGTCAGTGAAGTGAGCGAGTGAGTGAGTGAGTGAGTGCAAGAGTGCGAGAGTAAGTGAGTGAGTGAGTGAGTGAGCGAGTGTGAATGAGTGAGTTAAGTGTGAGTGAGTGAGTGAGTGAGTGAGTGAGTGAGTGAGTGAGTGAGTGAGTGAGTGAGTGAGTGAGTGAGTGAGTGAGTGAGTGAGTGAGTGAGTGAGTGAGTGAGTGAGTGAGTGAGTGAGTGAGTGAGTGAGTGAGTGAGTGAGTGCAAGAGTGCGAGAGTAAGTGAGTGAGTGAGTGAGTGAGTGAGTGAGTGAGTGAGTGAGTGAGTGAGTGAGTGAGTGCAAGAGTGCGAGAGTAAGTGAGTGAGTGAGTGAGTGAGTGAGTGAGTGAGTGAGTGAGTGAGTGAGTGAGTGAGTGAGTGAGTGAGTGAGTGAGTGAGTGAATGAGTGAGTGAGTGAGCGATCAAGCAGTTCATAAATAAATTCATTTCACTGGCCAGTCAGTCAGTCAATCAGTCGGTCAGTATTTCAGTGAGCAATATAGTCACATGAATGGTTCTTAAACTCCTCCATCCTTCCAGCCAGCCCTCCAGTCTGTTGCCTGTCTGTCTGTCTGTCTGCCTGTCTGTCCGTCTACTTGCCTGCAGTCGTGCGTCTAAATAATGGCGATCTCAAGAGTGTAGTATAGGATCTCAATGCGATATCGACCTTTCCCTCAGCAAACATTCCATTCCTTAGATACACGCAAACTCCGGCTATTAGGCTTTCCTCGTATTACCTTATCAGCAGCGTCTCTCATATATTTATTATACGCATTTATATGAAAGCAATTTATTTACGAGTCTGATACACGCTTGATATATTATAGCCACAATCATGTAAGGAAATATTGTGGATATTACAAATGAGCAAGTAAATGATTTACTGGTTCTTCCATCCAGCGCAGTGGTTAGCAATGCTGACCGAACAAGCAATTAAGAGGTCTTGGTTCAAATCCCGCCATACGCAGAAATCTGGTTCGAGAGTGCTACATCAACTGAACCCCCTATAGCCGCGTGGGTGCGGTGGTGTATTGGCGGCGTCGTTGCCTTGGAGTCGGAAGGTTCGAGGTTCGAATCCACCCCAAGCCATGTAAGGACCTTGGGCAAGTCCTTCACTCACAATTGCTCAGCGCTTCGGCGTGAAACTTCGATGCAGCGTCCGCTCTGCATTCGGGAGCGCCTCTGAGTAGTGAGAGCTTGAAGGGGCGTTATAACAAGTGCACATACACATACAAACCAACTCAACATTAATGAGTACACTCACCGTATACACTGACGTTAGTGTAGAGACGGTGAGGAAGAGGTTTGGCCACCCATCCTCATATGCCGAGGCAAAGAAACAGAAGTCGCTGACACTTCATAGGCCTACTTAGATTACCTCTCAGACTATAGTTCAGTGGACTGAATAATTATTACTTTAGAGTTTAGACTGAAAGGCAGACGTCAGCGAGAAGCTGTTGAGAAGTTCTTAACCTGTTGAAAGCTGCTGCTCGTACATGCATGTAGAAGTCTAAAGACCGGTTTATTCGTGCATGGGTGTTGTATCAAGTCTGATCCTCAAGAGCAAGATTGTCGAGGTTGGTGTTGGTGTTCGGTCAAGAACGGATCAATCTGGACCGGGCAAATAAAGTGGTGTTGAGACCGTGCGAGCGAACGAGCGAGTGATGTGAATGAGTGAGCGAGCGTTTGTATGTGACTTGTTATAGCGCTCCTTCAAGCTCTATCTCTACTCAGAGGCGCTCCCGAATGATGCAGAGCGGACACTGCATCGGAGTTTCACGCCGAAGCGCTGAGCAATTGTGAGTGAAGGACTTGCCCAAGGTCCTTACGCGGCAAGGTCGATTCGAACCTCGAACCTTCCGGCTCCAAAGCAACGACACCACCACTACACCACCACTACACCACCGCGCCTCACAAGAAACTTACAAGATTATGTACACTGCACAAGAGGCAGAGAAATGGGATGCGTTCCTTGAGTCAGCAGCAAAGGCGACTCTATTATAGGCAAGATGTATTATTAAAAACAATTTACAGGAACACTATATAGAGCAGAAATTTTTCAGCGCAATTGTTTTAAACGTGTGGGATGTTTGGAAGACATGTGTAGGCCTATAATAATCGCTTTTTAAAAAGATGCTAAGAATTAAAATTGGATTGGCCTATATAAATTATTAGGTTAGCCTATAATTCCAGCTGTTCTAAAACAGAATGCACGTATTCCCATGGGTCAATTAAAACTAGAGATGTTTATGTTAGGTCAAGGTGTAAAACTATCAAGTAAATCATGCGGGCAATTCATTAAATTTTAATCAGTATAGGCCTAGTCTCCAAAGAAAGTCGAAAATGACTTTAAGAACTGATGTCTGATATTAGCTTTAAACATAATATTTTATTGTCCGGGCAGAACTCTCACAGATATAGGGCCTACAATACAGGCTACTCATAATTATGCTATAAATGGTCATTCGTTCAAATCATACAACGAAAATCCATCGAAAGCAAAACCAGTTTCTAGGCGACAATCACAGCTGTCTCGACCATAATAATGAGAATAAACATATTGATTGATCTTGCTGCAAAAAAACCTCTCGAACGATTTATTCTGATGAGCTTAAGCGATAATAAAAATCAATGGACGAACTCTTCGACGTAGACTTTGCACATCACAGCAGGTGTTCAACGAAGCCGCCGCCGTCGTATACGCAAGTTGCACAATGCACAGTGAAATAGTGAATCACAGCGGCTGCACGTGACTGCAGGATAATGGAATATAAATAATTCAGGTATATAATCTTTGCGAGCAACAACAGAATGACGTTTCCATCAGCATTCGATTTCAACAAAAACAAAAGAAAAAGAGAATGACCTTTTCTTTGCACCGACTGTAGCGAAAGTCACCATAGATTATGCTATTCTGCGACCTCGAACTGTGTGACCCGTGGTCTTCGCACGAAGAAGAGCAGGCAGTCCAGTGTAAGAATTGCGGAAAAATAACTGGGGGCTGGACAATGATCCACTAGGAATTTGGGTGTGAAAAACACACTTTGACATGGGGCTCTAAAAAAGACTGAGGGGCTGAAAAACCCAAACCTCCGGCAATTCTCACCCTGAGGCAGTCCTTTAGGCAGTCGTAGCTATTAATAAGGGCTAAATCTCCACATAAAGAAGGTGAATGGGTCCAGCTTCTCCTGACCTAGTATGAGAATTTTTGTAAATAACTGGGGGAGAGTTAGACGTTGAATTATGTGAGCGTACAATGAGGACATTACTATGGGGTCCTAAGAAAGACTACATGGTTGAACTCAGGGCTTTAAAGTGTGGCTGGAAGGTCATGGACGGCGTCCATGCACTTATTTTAAAATCTGAGCGCCGTCCTGCCACTTATTGGCCAGCACAATCTGAAAAGGTAAGGGGCGTCCAGACACTTCTTTTGGAACGGTAAGGGGCGTCCAGGCACTTCTTTTGGAAGGGTAAGAGGCGTCCAGGCACTTATTGTTTCCACACTTTAAGCACTGGTTGAACTCCATAACCCCCCGGCAATTCTCATCCTGCTTGCCCCCATAGCCTACCAACTGATATTGTGTACCGGTATAGGTCATAATGCTCACTTACAACTGAGGGGAGCAAATGGGGGTAAACCTATTGGAGCTTCCTGCAGCCGGAAGTTTTTTGAATCGCGTGTATATTATGTTGAGAATTCAGCACACTATTTAACAAACAATTCCCCACCCTAGGGTGTGCTTGTCACATGAACTATAGGCCTATGCATGCTATCAAATGATAAGCCCTGCACCCACCACATGTAAAACCTATCCTTGATAACGTTTGCGTTCGTTATTTCAGCCTGTAACAGCGCTCGTGAATAAGCTGATGCCCCGCGCTTAGTTTTCGAGTATAGCGCTTTAGAAATTTGGTGATTTTACGATTACGACTATAACCGATTATACGTATACAGAGAAGAAAGAATAACAATGTGCCTTTGTCAATTTACCTACTGTTTGATCCGATAGACCTACATGTATACGCAAAATTATTCGCCAGGACTAAAATGAGTAAAAGCAAATACATTTTATGAGCTAGCCACATTAAACTTTTACTTTGCATATTGATGCAATGACGATGGCCTAATTCTTTCAGCATACGTGTCAAGGTCTTATATAATTGGTCGGTGGTTTTAACCCAAAACACATCGGCCTACATTGTGCATGCATACATGTACGTACATTGGCATGCACGTAGGTCTATATGTATAGGCCACTATGCATTCTTCATACCACCAATATCGACAAAAAAAGACATACACATATTTAACGTATAAGCATACATGTACACATGCATATGCGTATACGTATGCGAACACAGGTGAATGTGAAGCTCAGTAACGCAATGTAAAAATAGACAGTCGCATACATATTAACGCCAATACAATACAATACATACACATAGACCTACATACCTGCATACGTCCATAGCCACGAACCCACGAGCGCCAGCGCACACACAATTGCATTCGTATATATACAGCGGTTATCCGGCATTATACGAGTCAATAATAATACGGTTAAGATCCAAGGTACACACAGACGTTTTGAACAAACAGCAAATGACTAATTATTGCCGTTCTCCAAAGAAGACTTAATTATTAGTGTTCCTCTCGAGCAGGCAATTAGTGCTTCCCAATAATTGCAGATAATTTCTGTGGCACTTGCCATACACCGACATCCACCCGGATCTCATCTATAGTACTTGATAAAGAACCAATTTTCTTATACGTGGTTCTCTGATAGAAGTGCTCTCGGAATTTTGGACCTCCCCTCCATCTGTGCGTTGCGGGTTCGAATTCCGTTGCCTGTGAAATCGACAACCGGTTGCAACGTGCATGAGGAAGGTTGTCCCGTTGTTTAATTGGTGTTGTCCCGTGTGCACACTGTGCAAGGCACTTCAGGTGAAAGATCGCCCAACTCTTGTAAAATGTGGTCTCTCAAAACTGCTTTTGATGAAGAGACGTAAAACTATTACCTTACCTTACCTTACATATTGCCATGTCTTGCCATAAATAGACCGTGCCTTGCCTTGCACAGCTTTGTCTTATTTTACCATGCCATTGCCATATATTGCCATGTCTTACCTTGCCTTACCTTGCCATGTCTAACCTTACCCTATATACACATTGCCATGTCTCACCTTCCCGTGCCTTACTTTAATTGCCTTACCCTGTCTTACCTTGTCATGTCATACAGTTCTTCCCTTGCTGTACAAGTGTACATGTACATTGTATGCCTTACATTGTCATGCCTTAAGCAATGAAATAAACAGACGCTCTGAACGGACAGACACAGTGACAACTACGCACGGCAAGAGTGACACACAGGCAGACAATGAAAAAGACAGCCAGACAGATAAAGACTGCAACAACAGAAACAATGACCCAACTAAACAGACAGGCAGACATACAGACAGACAGGCAAACAGGCAGACAGACAGACAGGCAAACAGGCAGACAGACAGGTAGATAGACAAGCAAACAGGTAGACAGACATACAAACAGGCAGACAGACAGACAGATGGACAGACATACAGACAGATAGACACTGCAGACGTATACAGATAGAAACTAAGTCAATCGATCAGGCAGTTATGCACACGGTCAAGCGGACAGACAAGCAGACAGACAGACAGTGTAACAGACAAGCAGACAGACAGACGGTGAAAGATTTTCAGTTTCACAAAGACTGGAGAAGAGTGTTTTGTCCAAAGGAAATCAATGGAGGACATAATTGCAAATGGTGTGCAACAAATCTATAGGCAGCTGCGGTGTGTGTGTGTGTGTGTGTGTTTGTGTGAGAGAGACACACAGACAGGCAGACAGACAGACAGACAGAACAGAGAAAGAGACAAAGATACAGAGATACAGAGATATAGAAATACAGAGATACAGATATACAGAGAGACACAGACACACAGACAGAGGCAGAGAGAGAGAGAGACAGATTGAGGGAGAAAGAGAGATAGAGAGGAAGAGAGGAAGAGAGTTAGAGGGAGAGAGAGACAGAAACAGAAACAGAGACAGAGACAGAGAAAGAGAGAAAGAGAGAGAGAGAGAAACGGACGGACGGACGGACATAAGGAGAAAGGAGAAACATGCAAGCAGACAGACAGACAGACAGACAGACAGACAGACAGACAGAGACAAATATACAAATATACAAAAAGAGAGAGACAGACGGACAGACCGACAGAGACACACAGACAGAGACAGAGAGACACAGTCACAGACGGAGAGACTCACTAGAGGTAATCGATATGCTAAAAGCTTCGGCAGGTGCAAGTTATTAGGCAAAGCGGATGCAACAAGGAGACTTTTGTCTGCAACTGCATGCAGGGTCAGAACTTCTATTCCGATCGATGGCATATACAATATATAATTATATATATACATGCATATATATGTATGTATGTATGTATGTATGTATGTATGTATGCATACATGTATTATGTATTATTATGTGTGTAAGCTTATATATAGCCTATATATAACAAACAGGCAGTGGAACGTATACAGTATGATGCAACAGGTTGTTGAGAAAGCGCACGTGAACTTTGCATTTGTACGCTTCACCTGATTATGATCTCACCTTACCTCACCTCATCTCACAAAACAGACAGGCAGGCAGACAGGAGGACAGAGAGACAGACAAGCAAACAGAGAAAGACGGGTATGCAGACACACAGAGAGACGGACGAACGGGCAAGTAGGATGACAGGCAGGCAGACATGGCACTGCCAGACAGGCACGTAGGCACGCAGACAGTTGTAGGCTGACAGGCAGGCAAGATTACGGACGGATGGTCAGACAGGCAGGCACTCGGGAATGCAGGTAGACACGCAGACTGACAGTCAGGAAGACAGGCAGACAGCCAGATAGGCAGAGAGAGACAGACAGACAGAGACAGACACAGACATGTAAAACACACGAACACACAGACATAGAGACGCACGGGCGGACTGGCTGACGGACGAACAGACAAGGTAGGCAGGCAGGCAGGCAGTCAGGCAGACAAGCATGCAGTCAGACAGGCAGGCAGACAGGTAGGCAGACAGTCAAGCAGGCAGACACACAGACAGACAGGTAAAACAGACTAACACACAGGCATATAGACGAACGAGCGGACGAACAGACAAACAGGCAGACAAGCAGGCAGACAAGCAGGCAGACATACAAACAGACACTTACTGGTGTGGTAGAACGGCCTTCTTTCAGCAGACAGCAGAAGTCTTATAATTAACGAGGCATGTATTATACATGTACTTCTTCGATCAGCTTAATTCTACGCTTGTGTTAATCCTCCTTCTTCCTTCCTTCCTTACTTAATCAGTCTTGTCCATGTTTTCGTCAACACATCTTCCTACAACGTTGTCGTCCATGTCCACGCAGCCTCCGCGGCGCACTCGCTCCTCAGCGCCGCCCAACCCTAACGATTGAAATCCCCGATCGATCGTCGTCGTAGTCGTCTCTTCGTAAGACTACGGCAGCAGTAAGCAACTCCTCCTTGAGCAGACGACTCGCATCGAAAGCAGCGCGAAGACAGTAGTAGTTGCTGTATAGGGATCGTCGTGTGTTTTCGCAATGCAACCACGACACGGATTTCTCCTCTCTCTTCTCTCTCTTCTCTCTCCCTCCTCGCACATACACTCGCTACTTCTAGGCTAGTTCCGCGAACGACACACACAGCGACAGATAGCCCCGTCTTTAGCCCCTTCGTCCCTACTCGTTCGCAGGGTAGAGGGGGTCTCAGCCGGTGGCGTCGGCGCTGGCGGTGGTGCAGCGGCGACGGCGGCGTCAAGCGTCTGAGCTAAGTCCTTCCGACGACCTGTAAACGACGTTAGCTGCAGAGAAGGCGCCTTCGACCGCCCGTCCGTCCGTTGGTCGGCCGAGCAAGCAGTTATCGACGGGTAGACGGCTCTCAGCCGGCGCTGCCCATCCCTGGCACGGGTCCGTCGGCTGTCCGCCTCTCTACACGTCTGTTTGTTTGTCCGCTTGTTTGCCTGCACTCCTCTGTTACTCTCTCTCTCTCTTACACGCCGCGCGCCGTCGGTATGGAAAACCGTTGGTCGAAATTAGGCATGGTTAATTAACTGTCTGTGTGTTTGTCTGTCTCTGTGTGTGTGTGTGTGTGTGTGTGTGTGTGTATGTATGTCTGTGTTTGCGTGTTTGTCTGTATGGATGTCTGGTTGTGTGAGCGTCTGTCTGTTGGTTCGCGTGTTTGTCTGTTTGTGTATGCCTCCCTTTGCCGTTGAGAGCGCGAGCGGTTGAAGCAATGTATGGAAAGCCGTTGGTCGAAATGTGGCGCCTTGACTCTTCTTGAATAGCGTCTATTGCTGCACGAACTATGGCAAGCTGTTGGTTGGATAATGGATTGGACTAAAGTGCTATTGGTCTTCGCTCTGTTCTGTCTGTCTTTATCTTAGAGTAAAATAAGTTTGCATTGAATCTGAAGAAAATTAACGAGCTTGCGTTTATAAAATAATTGTATCTAAAATCTATTTTGTATTATTATATTGTAGGCCTAGGCATATCTATAAATTTATAAAGCGCCTCTCACACATTGCACGCCAATCTGAAGCGCATTTTCTTCTTTCGCATTCTGTTCGCTTCGAAATTCAGTCCGGTCACAATAATTCAATTCAATGCACTTTATTGAAACCAGAACAAGCAACAAGCAACAGTTTACACACACGGTATACTACACCATACCAATTACCAAATTACCATCAGTGAAATTCTCAACCAATAATAATTCCTAGGCACACATTAGAAATATTTAGAAAACTGCCTAAAGTTTGGGAGTCTTGACTCGCACTGCGTTGCGCCGTGCAATGCGGAGTCAAGACTCCCAAACTTCAGGCAACGTTTCGAATTATTTTAAATTTGTTCCATTTTAGGCCTATTGCTTCCCTTCCCACCGATCGCCATTTTTAAGTCTATAGGCCTACATTAGGCCCTCATTAGGTGTCATCTTCAGTCAGATATTAACAGCCCTGTAAATTCAATGTTAACACAATCATAATATTGATTTGTAAAATAGAATAATAAGATACTTCTTTTTAGGCTAATAAGCATGTCGCAGAACCAGTGGGCCTCTAGGCCTAGCTATCTTTAGCATGTGCATGGGAATCCCTGTCAGTGGGACTCAAGTTTTTTAAGAGGAACTCTTTTGGACTTTGTATCACCACGTGTTTTGTTTGTGATTGTTACTCTGTTGCAGGAATACGTGAATCAATAATACTGTTGGCTATGATTGTGGTTTTACATGTATATTTACACACAAACAAACAACAAAACACACCACAAACACACACAAGTGCACACACAAGAACACAAACATAGTTACACATACAACTCTCCTTCCTTCATCCGTCAGTTTGTGTTTCTGTTTTAGTGTCTGTCTAGCTGTCTGTCTGTCCGCCACCCTGCATATTGCTATGGCTATGGCGAGAGACTTATGGCAAGCCGTTGGTTCGATGATACGCATCGATTCCTCGCCACAGTGGCGCCATCTATATTCTGGGCTGAGCAGAAAATGCGATGTAATGGAATTTGCATTCTGAGAGTTGCTGCGATGATTCGACGAAACGAGCCGTGAGAGAGACGTACAGACAGACAGACAGACAGACAGACAGACAGAGGGAGAGAGGGGAGAGGAAGAGAAGGAGAGAGAGAGAGAGGAGAGGGTGAGAGAGGGAAGAGAGAGAGAGACAGAGAGACAGAGGGAAAGAGGAGGAGAGGAAGAGATGGTGAAGAGAGAGAGACAGACAGACAGCCAGACAGAGACAGAGAGAGTCAGAGACAAAGACAGAGACAGAGAGACAGAGTCAGAGACAAAGACAGAGACAGAGAGACAGAGTCAGAGACAAAGACAGAGAGACAGAAACAGAGAGACAGAGATAGACAGAGATAGACAGAGGCACAGAGGCACAGAGACAGAGAGAGAGACAGACAGACAGACAGACAGAGAAAGAGAAAGACAGAGGGAAAGAGAGACAGAGACAGAGACATTGAGAGACATTGACAGAGAGAAAGAGACAGACACAGGGACAGACAGAGACAGTGAGACCATTCGGAGAGAGAGAGAGACGAGATCTAAACATGTTCAGACCTGTCCATAAAGAACATCGACTCTAACGAGACCACCGCCGACCTACACGCGTCCTCCCTTACAAATCATGACTGCTCAGAGCAGACACTATTGCACGCATACAGACACACTAATTTTACGGTATATAAAACATGGGCAAGATGTGATAATACGTTTTAGCTTTCCGTTCAAATAAAATTATGCAATGGTGGTGAAAATTTTTCGTTCTGTCCATTTATTTGAAAATTAGCAGCATTAACGTCATTATACGGTAGCTATTTAAAAGGACTCGGTCAGTTTTATGTTTTTTTATCGTCAAGGACACTGGGTGAATTTACTAAAAGTGACATAAGTTTTATTCTGTCTGGAATTATTCATAGGTGAAATTTGGCTTTTGCACGCAAATATGAACAATTGTCTTTAATCATGTAGAATTTGATATGAAATTCTTACTTCTGGCCAAGATATTTGCAAAAAGCCTGTATCTCTAGTGTTCCTTTTTATGGCCCACGCTGTATATAGGCCCTATGGACTTTAACAGCGTGTTGGCACTGAGTGGATCAGCTTTACAAGGTGGTTGCGTGTGACGACGATGCTGAAGGCGATTAGCGACTCAGGCAGCTCGCACTCGGGGGCATATAGGAAACCTCTTAGACTTGCTTGTTGTTGTTGTTGTTGTTGTTGTTGTTGTTATTGTTCATCGTAGTTATATATTCCGTCCCTTTTTAGACACCTTGATTAAGTTGATTGGTTGTTGTACAACACAATAATTATTGATCTCATTGCACTGACTGGCAGAGTTAGGCAGACTGCTACTGCATACATGTGAATGGATGATGCGCTACTTTTAAAATATGGCGTTGATAAAGTGCCATTAAAAGGTGTCTAACTTAACCATATTTCAGATGATGATATTGGTGGCATATACTCCCATATAGGATATCTCTTAGACTTGTTTGTTGTTGCTTAACGGCACTAGGCCTATGTCGCGTATATCAGGGTGATTAGTGTCGCCCTCCTTCTTTCTCCAGGCTTGGGACTGGCACTGCCAAGCACGAACATTGACAAAGTTATGATATCTTCGATATCGCCCAAGTGTACTGTATACCAGGGATTCTCAATCGGACCGCCCCGTGCAGTACCTCTCTATGATCAGTGTTTAATCTGGTCCCCCATGCTTTGGAGCAGTGTCTTTTGGGACGGACGGTCTTTTGGGCTCGGCCAGACACCGACGACCACGACGACAGCAAATTTTCTGATGACCTTTTGAGGATTATTTTCACAAACAACACCTCACGACTTCTTCTGTGTGGGGTGTGGGATCTCATTCCTGCGGGGAAACTTCCTCCCAGAGCAGTGTATGTATGTGCACTTGTTCAAGCTCTCACTACTCAGAGGCGCTCCCGAATGCAGCGCGGACACTGCATCGGAGTTTCACGCCGAAGCGCTGAGCAATTGCGAGTGAAGGACTTGCCTAAGGTCCCTACGAGGCGACTTGAGGTGGATTCGAACTTCGAACCTTCCGCTCCAAGGCAACGACGCCACCACTACACCACCGCGCCCTAGTGTGGGCATTGTGGAAAAATAACTAGGGGGTTGGACTATGATAAACTCTTAATATACTGTGGTGTGAAAAACAGGCTGCACTATGGGGCTCTAATGTGTCCATGCAGTCTAACATACGCAGCGTAGTCTCGCAAAAGTGCAGTGCAGGTAACCTATGCATTGAAACTGTTAGCGCACAGCAGAATATATTTGATGAATCACGCATTGAATTCCGAACGAAGGCGTGTTTACACGCATTGTGGGCCAACTAGACGCTTCTCTCTCAGTATTAATTATCAGTTAAGGGCTCTGTCTGTCTTTCTGTCTGTCTGTCTTTCTGTCTGTCTGTCTCGCTCTGTAGGCCTGCGTCTGTCCGTCCGTGTGTGTCTGTCCAGTTGTGCTTATCGCTGCCGACCTCAGCGAATGAATCTGTATTCGATATTCAGAATCGCGGCCGCAATACATTCTAAACGGACGACTCTGATTGGTCAAACGATTGGCCGATATGGAACGCCTTTAGCCTCGTAATATTCTCCTAAATTCGCCAGGTCATAGCGCATTTCACTAGGCCTACTGTAAACAGCCCTGATTGCACAGTTAAACAGTTAGCGCCATTACATATAGCCTACGATATGAAAACGGTATAAGCCTGGATGAATGCCAGCTTGCTTTGCCTAAATAAAACCCTTTGAAAAGAGAATTCCTCATTATTTTGTTGGCATTGAGCAAACTAACCTAGCAATCCTTTCGACCGTTCGATAGGTAGGCTATAATTATGCTCTCTCTGTCTGTCTCTGTCTGTATGTCTTTCTGTGTCTGTCTCTGTCTCTCTCTATCTTTTCCTGTCCGCAATCTTGGGGTGACCTTCAATGCTTCAATGAAAAAATAACTCACCTCTGCGACCATAACATTATTATCACCCTGCTATTATCACAACTATCAAGGTCGTAACCAGGATTTTATTTCGGGGGTGTTTTCTCAACCGTGTGCATTTCCACAAGTAACCAAATCAACTGACTAATGGGATTGGAGAAGCGTCGTGATACGTGAGCTTTCATAGCGGATTCTGTATGGTGGCCAATACATTACACACTGTATTTCTTACATCATGTGCTAGTCTATGCATTTTATTTCATTTTGACATTATTTTATGGAGGGGGTGTGTTCAAAACCCAACCACTCCTGGCTATGGCTTTAGCACCTGCTATACAGTAATGCACATTCTTAACTTTCGACAACGGAGTCCAATGCTTGATTACAAAACCGCACGCACTGTATAGATAGCCACCTCAGTTGATCATTCAAAGATCGACTACTGTTGCTCCCCTTCTGCAACATCGACTCTTCCAAACTAAATCTCCTGCAAAGGTCCAGAACATTCTCAATCCGCATGGTCATCACGTAAACGCATAACACTGCAACTTGGAATGGAGGACTTCTTGTAGTACTTCGTCTGATGACCAGGGATTACTTTCATGTTCTTCTCTAGCCTTAAGCTTGTTCTATTTAGCCGAGGTTGGGTCGGAAGCGCTTCTGAGTATAGATAGACTTGAAGGGGCGCTATATAATAACAGCTCCTGATAAATAAATGACCTCTATTACCAAATCACTTCTTTGGCTCGCATCTATTGAAAAAATTGCATCTCTTACCTACAGTATTATTCTTCTTCTTTCTTCTCTTCCATCAGTTTCCTGACGATAAGGTCCTTGTGAATTAAGTTTCGCCACGGTGTTCTGTCCTTGACAGTTTCGCCCACCATGGTCAAGTTCGTGTTTTAATAATTTTATTATTAATGCTTTTCAAACTTCTCAACTCTCTTACATTCGTCAAATATATTTCGCATTAGACAAAGACACGAAAGATCATTGTAATTATCTTCATTCCACCACATGACAATTCATGAAACGCACGAATGAAAGTGCACGTGCACTTCTGCACTTGCATGACAAGCAATAAGTTAAACAGACTGAACAACTCGGTAACAACAGGTGTAGCCTACGCACTCCAGCGCTTGACTAAGAAGACACTACAGTGCATGCAGGCGCACGTCCAAAGCTTCACTAAAACACAAGTGCAGGTGCACTACAACTGCACTATTTACACTGATATCACCACACATTAAAAGAACCACGCAAGAGGTAAACATGACGAAAGATTAGGTGACAAACGGAACCAGGTGCGATTTGTGGGTGGGGGAAGACCCTGGGGTAACCACGCCTCTTCGGGGAGAGACAATTTGCAACACTAGGCCAAACAAAATTCATAGGCAGGGTCGAAATGTAACGGGGGGGGAGGGAACGGGTAGGGGAAAAACGTATCTTCAACAGAAGATTGTCTGAACAGCAATGGGGGGAGAGACTAGGAACTTCCCCATTTCCCCGCAAATCGCACCTTTACACAGTCAAAGCAAGAGGCGGTATATCATCGCCAGCAGAGGGATTTAACAACCACGAAATTAATGTCAAGACAGTTCGGTACTTTTTCAGCTATATCTCTACTCTACTCACTACACCGTCAACATTGCTAATCTTTCCAAACATGATTAAATTATTGAAAGTAAAAAACCAAACCAGACTCACATCAAACCATGCAAAAAGCTGCAGTTAATGGCAGTTTGATGTTATGTAATGTAGGTAGTATGTAGTAATGTAATCATAATAGTATAATCATACATCCATTAGCATATTTTGAAATAAAATTGCTGCATGTCTAAGTGTGGACACAGTTAAGAGTACTATTTCTGAGAAACGTATAATTGCCACTGATGGACAGATAAGTTTTGACAAATTACCAGAAATAATTACCTTAATAACTACAGCGAGGCACGAGTGTATAAATAATTATAATTAATCCAACAGAAATTGGTCGCTAATCGGTTGTCATGTCAAACTGTTTGGACAAGATCAAGTACTCTCCAAAAAAACAGAAGAGCAGAGAACAAGCACTTAGCAGCTATAGACTCGTCAACAATGCACTAGTTATTCAAACTCCCAACATGGAACCAGCCTGAGTGGAACTAACCTCGGCGAAACGTGGAACCAGTCTTTATGAGAGACGTAACTATGGTGGCACAAACCAAAATATGAGCCAGACTGAAACGTGACACCAATCTGATGGAAGCAGTATGACTGAAACATATGGCACTTGTTTTCACGAGATCTAGAACCAGTCTATTTGCAGCCTGGAACCAGCTTACACTACGTGGACAAAAAAACAATAACTAGAAAGTCTTTGAAACGTAAAAAAAACACTGAACCCCATCTAACTAATTAAGTTCCCGATCCATTGTTTAGGCGCATGCGCCAACTGAATGCCGGTGAACCAGTCTCTAAGTTGCTGACACTGAACCAGTCTAATCTTTAGCGTCAATGGCGGCAAAGCAGTCTCATCGTTCGGACGTTAGGTACAGATGTTGGTGAGACTATAGGATGTTGTTAATGGCGATGCCGAAGAAGAACTGTTCAAGATTTGACGAAGAAACGATGACGAACTGTCGTCGTTCTTCACTTCTTCATGGTTTCTTCTGCAAAGATCAGACAATTAGAATCAGTCAATCAATCGAAATTTATACAGCGCCCTTCTAGAGTTCTACCCACTCTCCCCACGAAGCGGAAAAGAGCAGCCATAGAAAAGAAGTGGACTTATTCACGGGGTGCATGGGAGGAACAATCACCGAATATCTGCACTGATAATAAATCTTTAACCCTAGATCTCTAGGTTCCCGGACGCTCTTGTCACATTATTAATAAATTGTCCTCATCCTCAAACTGTCGTTTATAACGCGCTTAAACAAAAATAAATCTTGCACGAAAGCGCGTATATATACCAGGAAGGTCTGCTCATAATAATATTAAACTAGACTATAGAGTGCACCTTCTAACCCAAAATATGGGGCAAAAATTCTGTTTTTCATGACCTGCGCTTCACTCGCTCCAGTGCTTTAAACCTAACATCAGCTCATGAGGAGATTTTGAACGAAAGATGCTGGTCTGCCATCGTGACATACATGTAGCAGAAGTCCATGCACGTACTGTTGGTCTGTCTGTCTCTGTCAGTCCGTCTCCTTCTGTCTGTATGTCTGTCTGTTTCTATCTGTCTCTTTCTGTCTCTTACTGTCTGTCTCTTTCCGTCTGTCTCTTTTTGTCTCTTTCTGTCTGTCTCTTTCTCTCTGTCACTGTCTGTCTGTATGTCTGTCTATGTCTGTCTCTGTATCTGTGCCTCTGTGTCTCTCTGTCTCTGTGTGTCTGTCTCTCTGTCTCTGTCGCTGTGTCTCTCAGTCTCTGTATCTCTCTACCTCAGTGTGTCTGGCTGTCTGTCTCTGTCTGTCTTTGTGTCTCTGTCTGTCTGTCTCTCTCCCCTCCACTCTGTCATCAGCCGCAACTGATAACGTCGTAGCATCTGCGTTTTTAAGCATCTGATTAATGTGGATTTACTGTAGTATACGCGAATATCATCACAAGTGCTCGCAGCCGTCTAAGTCTGTCTGTCTGTCTCTCTGTTCCTCTCTGTCTGTGTCTCTGTATATATGGGTCTGTCTTCGTCCTTGTCCACTTTCTTCGATAGGCCTATGCTTCTGTCTCATTCAGTCTGTCTGTCTGGATTGCTGTCTGCCTGTCTGTCAAAACCATTCTGTATGTCCATCTGTCTGTCTGTCTCTCTACCTCTTTTTCTCCCTCTTCTTTCAGCGACAAAAACATTCTAGAAAACAGACTTTCATCACCAGGACACTATCATGCAATAACATGCAAATGCATTATTATTAAATTAATTCATTTTGACACTTGAAAGAGCAATACAGCAATGAGTCAATGACCTATCTATTATGAGTTTAACTTGAAGTGGCGCTATATAAAGCTACAATAACGATTTCCATACAGCACTCCGCAGTTGCACTCTGCCAGTGCCAGTCCCGAGCCTAGATAAAGGAGGAGGGCGTCGCTATTGATCTTTGTTATCACACAGTGAGGTTAAACGGAGACTACCTATATACCTACCATACAGCACCTTTTATACTCCCATAGATTTTGCCGAGCAGCATAATATATTGTGTAACCGGCCAATCAATTGCACAGCGTCTTCATGCAAAAATTGTTATCCAACAAGAATCACAACACAGCCCTTGACTTTCCGAGCAGAACATCGATTAATAACGCGTTGAGAGTTGGGTTATCATGGCGCTATATAAATTACCGTGTTTTGATGCGATGTATTTAGACAGAACTGACCTTGCGATTCGAAAACGAGAGCGCCTGAGCAAGCGCCCCGCCGTCGGAAAAGTATTCCATCGTAATGAATTTGCTAAGCATTGAAGATATATCCACAAGATGTTGTACAACGCCAGGCTGAGCACTGTCCTCACCATCTGGCCTTGTATTGTTCGTTTCGTCCTCCTCTTCGTCACGTGGCCTTGTATCGTTGGCCTCTAAATCACTTCCCGTTTCATCTGGTGGAGTATCGATATTATGTTGACTATCGTCTTGAGCTGTCGTTGTATTGTCGGCTTCGATGTTTTGATTGTCCTTCGCGCGTGGCCGTGTGTCATTTACCTCTACATGTGTAATGTCCTCATCAATATGACTTGCATTGGCAGAGAGATTGTCCTCTGCACATGCCATTGTTTCACTGCCATCTTCTGTAGTTGTCATCATCTCTTTGTTGATCGTTTCTTTTGACTGTGTAACAGAAGGAATAATGCCCTCTTCAAGTATTGTCCTTGTAGTAAACTGAGTATTGACTTCTTGAATTGTCCTTGCACTGGCACTGTCCTGTTCCTCAAGCATCTTACTAACCTGCATAATGCCCTCTTCAATTGTCCTTGCACTGGCACTGTCCTGTTCCTCAAGCATCTTACTAACCTGCATAATGCCCTCTTCAATTGTCCTTGCACTGGCACTGTCCTGTTCCTCAAGCATCTTACTAACCTGCATAATGCCCTCTTCAATTGTCCTTGCACTGGCACTGTCCTGTTCCTCAAGCATCTTACTAACCTGCATAATGCCCTCTTCAATTGTCCTTGCACTGACACTGTCTTGTTCCTCAGGTATCGTAATAACCTGACTAATGCCCTCTTCAATTGTTCTCAAGTCGACATTGTCTTTTTCAGCTGGCAGCGACTCGCGACAGGCCTCTTCAGAATTGTAATTTGTTTCGACAAATGATTCTTGCATCAGCAGTAAGTGTTCTTCTGGTAAACACAGCGCGATGTTAGATTGTGAGGAGAAGTCAGACTCTGAGAAGTCGCAAATGACCTCGGAAAAGTCGCAAATGACCTCAGAGAAGTCACATACGACCTCCGAGAAGTCGCAAATTACCTCTCCTCGCGTCACTTCCAGCAGAGAAGTCTCGCATTCGATCTCAGCAGCACGATTGGACTTTGAAGAAGTCGAGATTTCTTCCTCTCCAATGTCACACGTGACCTCGTCACGTGCTATCTCCAACAGCGCAGCCTCGCATGCGATCCGAGTGTCATGTTCCAGCTTTTCCGAGGGAAGATTTTCTCCAGAAGAACTCGAGACTTTCTGCTCGCAGGTGACCTCTCCTCTTGCATTTTCTAACACTGGTGTTTCTTCATATTCAATGTAAGAATCTTTTTCCAGTGTCGGATAGTCCAGAATCCCTCCTCCGGATGAACTCAAGATTTCTTGTTCGCTGAAGTCGCAAACGGCCTGACGTCTAGCAACTTCTAACAGTGACTTCTCACTTTCAATCTCATGAGATTCTTGTTCCGGTTTTGAATAATATTTATATGGTCCTGAGGAACTTGAGAATTCTTGATTACAAGTAACCTCATCTCTCACTTCGAAGACAGAAGTATCACACTCAGTTTGAAAGTCTTTTTGTAGTTCCAAATAGTTTTGGTTTGAGACTTCTTGATTACAAATGACCTCACCTGCCACCTCCAAGACAGAAGTGTCACATTCAGCCTGAAAATCTTGTTCCTGTTCCAAATAGTTTTGATTTGCTCCAGAAGAACTTGTGACTTCCTGATTACAAGTGACCTCGTTTCTCACTTCCAAGACAGAAGTATCACACTCAGTTTGAGAATATGATTCAAATTTTGAAAAATCTTCTATATTACAAGTGATCTCATCTCTCAATTCCAAGACAGAGGTATCACACTCAGTCCGAGAATATGGTTCGAATTTTGAAAAATTTTCAGTTGTATCAGAGCTTGAAATTTCTATATCACAAGTGGCCTCACCTCTCATTTCCAAGAAAGACGCTTCGCACACAGTCTGAGGAACTTGTTTCTGTTTCGAACAGTTTTGATGTGCTTCATAAGAAGTTTCTTGTTCACTAAAGTCGCAAACGGCCTGACGTCTAGCAACTTCCAACAGTGACGTCTCACTTTCAATGTAATGAGATTCTTGTTCCGGTTTTGAATAACGATCGTTTGGTCGTGAAGAACTGGAGACTTCTTGATTACAAGTGACCTCATCTCTCACTTCCAAAACAGAAGTATCACACTCAGCCTGAAAACCCTGTTCGTGTTCCAAATGGTTCTGATTTGCTCCAGAAGAACTTGACACTTCTTGATTACAAGTGACCTCTTCTCTCACCACAAGGAAAGAAGTTTCTGTCTGAGAATCATGCTCCAATTTCAAAGAATCTTGATTTGTTTCAGAAGAACTTGGAACTTCTTGAATACAGTTGACCTCTTCTCGTACCTCCAAAGAAGATGTTCCGCACTCAATCTTTGAATCTTCTTCCAATCTAAAAGAATCTTGATTTGTTTCAGAAGAACTTGGAACTTCTTGTTCACATGGGACATCATCATCTCTTACAACATTCAACAGTAAAGTCCGACAATACAAATCTGTTCCAGATGGGCTCAAAATCTGCACCTCTGCTGGCAAGCAGATGCAGTCTTGGAGTGGCAATGCAACGTCAGTATCACTGATGTTAAGTTGATTTGATACCTCTTCTTCTTGTGTGCTTTGATTGGCAACCTCATTGTGACCACAGTATGTTGATCGATCTGTATCAAGATCACAATCTGAAGCTTTATTGATCTGAGCGATATTCAGATCCTCATCTGAATCTTTTTTGATCTGGTTCTGATCTTGATCATAATCGCCTGAGACTTTATTGATTTGATTGATATGTTCTTGATCATTATTAGCATCTGCATCATCTTTGATTTCATCTGTAATTTGATCATGATCATTGCCTGATATTCTTGTGATTTGATCAGCGACTTGATGATCATTAGTATCCTCTACCACATGATTCAAGCTATGATCACAAATGATATCTGCATTTTCAATGTCTTGATTTTCATCCTTATCATTATCTGTACTCGTTGTCATTTGATCGCTTTGATCATCATGATAATCACTTATGTCTTTTGAGTCTTGATCTTTATCTGAATCATCTTCTGTGATGATTTGATCAGTGTCTTGATCATAAGTTTCGTCTGTATCTTCTGCGATCTCATCTGTTTCATAATCATAATCATAATCACTCTCAGTTCGGTCTCTACCTTCATCGTGATCATCTTCAGAAGTTTCTTCATCTGTCTTTAGATCTTCATCAATTGCAACACGTTTCGCTGCATCATTGGCTCGATCACGATCACGTAGGGCTTGAACCGTAGTTTCAGCTATAGTGTGATCTGAAGTTTGATGCATAGTTTGATCGGTGCTTGGATCTGTAGTTCGATCTGTGGTCTGATCTGTAGTTTGATCTGAGGTTTGATCTGTGGTTGGATCCGTAGTTGGATCTGATGTTCGATCTGTGGTTAGATCTGAAGTTCGATCTGTGGTTGGATCTGTAGTTGGATCTGAAGTTCGATCTGTGGTTAGATCTGAAGTTCGATCTGTGGTATGATCTGTGGTTGGATCTGTAGTTTGATCTGAGGTTTGATCTGTGGTTGGATCTGAGGTTGGATCTGTGGTTGGATACGTAGTTGGATCTGAAGTTCGATCTGTGGTTAGATCTGAAGTTTGATCTGTGGTTAGATCTGTAGATGGATCTGTAGTTGGATCTGAAGTTCGATCTGTGGTTAGATCTGAAGTTCGATCTGTGGTTTGATTTGAAGTTGGATCTGTGGTTTGATCTGTGGAGGTATGATCCGTGGTTCGATCTGTCCCTGGATCACGATCTTCAATCTGTAGTTTTGATTTCACGTCCTCTGGCTTCACGTCTTAACAAACCAGATAAGAAAGAATAATAAGGAAGAGAAAATGACATCAACCATTTATTAATTGACGTATTTATCTATTTATTTATTTATTAAATGATGACTGTTGATTGACTGACTTAAAGCCTAACTCACTCACTCATCAAAATTGATTGATTGATTGATAGAATGATTGAACAAATGAACGAATGAATGAATGAACGAATGACTTAATGAATGAATGAATGACTGATTGACTGATTGATTTTTAATCGATTGATCGATTGATTGATTGATTGATTGATACTATGATAGGTCTCACCAGTGGCAATGGTCAGAGTGGCTGAACAAGAAGCTCGGCCATTGTCATTGGTGGCCTCGACGCTGTAGACACCCTGGTCAATCAACTGGACACTTGCAATTGTCAATGAATGCTGACCACCTTCCTCCGATTCAAGGTGAATGTTCGGCGACTCACTGACCAACTGACCATCTTTGTACCTATGGAAACGAAACGAGCAGAAGTTCTTTTGTTACATTGTTTGGTCAAGATAAATTTATATTGCGCCAGAATATGATCCATTGTAGTTATCTCTCTTTCTGTATGTCTGTGTATCTGTATAGATATCGAAAGATCTCTGTGCGTACTACGTAGGGTTATGTACGATTGTACATACGAATGTAGGCATTCAATATATGTATGAATGCATACGTTAAATATATATGCCTATCTGTCTGTCTGCCTGTCTGTCTGTCTGTCTGTCTATCTTTTCATCTATGTATCTATGCGTCGCTGTCTTTATCCAGCCAGCCAGTCATGCATTTATGCATCCATGCGTGCATCCATGTATGCATGCATTTAAAGAACATCCAATGGGATGATAAAACTATAATATAAGCCAGACCAGAGAAAGGCACAGAGAGAGACAGAGAGAGAGACAGACAGACATAGTCAGACAGATAGACAGACAGACAGACAGACCGAGAGACAGAGAGACAGAGACAAAGAGAAAGAGACACACAAACAGACAGAGTCAGACAGACAGACAAAGAAGAGGTATATCAGTGAGCGCAGAGATAGTGAGTGAGGGATGAGGGGGCATAAGGCTGGGGTGGAGATGAGGTCGGCGGAGGAAGAGGCGATCTTTGGATGATTTGCAGCCAATCGAGATCGAACTGAAATCGCGAAATTGGTTCGCGAAAAATTAGATCGTCAGAATTGCATAGACGAGACAAGAGGAGGGGGATGAAGAAAGGGAGGTAGGTGTGGAGATGAAGACGCCGAAGAGCATGAAAGGGTAAGAGGAGGAGGAAGAAATGGAGGAAGATTGAAGAGGTAAGGACGCAAAGACGAGGAGTGAGAATAGCTGAGGAGGAAGGAGAAACAGAAGCGGAGAGAGAGAGACAGAGATACCGAGAGAGACTAAGAGAGACAGTGAGAGACAGAGAGAGAAAGGGGATCACGAAACGATAGGAGGATGGAACGGAGCGAGGTATTACAAAAGGAGGACAAGAAAAAAGGAGAGAAAGAAGAAGCAGAGGAAAACAGAATCGAAATGGAGGATAAACACGACACACGAAGAAGAAGAAGATTATAAACTGAATTCGTGGAAACGAGGAGCATAAAGATAATGACAAAGTGACAGCAGACGCGGAGAATAAACGGTGGATGTCCATGGACGGAAGAAGGATAAAAGGAAAAGGGCGGAACTGGAAGATAAAATCAGTGGAAGAAGCAGGATAAGAAGGAGGAGATGGAGGAGGAAGAGGAGGACGAGGAGGGGAGATGGAGAAGGAGGAGGAGGTGATGGAGGGTAAGGAGAAGGAGGAGATGGAGGATATGGAGGAGAAGGAGAAAGATAAGGAGAAGGAGGAGGAGAAGGTTAAGGATGAGAAGGTGGAGGAGGAGAAGGAGGAGAAGAAGAATAGAGGGAGGAGGAGAAGGAGAAGAATAAGGAGGAGGATAAGGAGAAGAAGAAGGAGGAGGAGGAGGGACGTGGGGGAGTGGAAAGCGACTGGCGGAAGATGCGATGGAAAATTGACCCATCAAACGCTTGACCGATTCGCCGGACTATACCGGAAGACGACGCTGGACGCTGGACGCGACCGAATACAGATGAAGGCGCCAAGCAAATGAAGATGGACGGAAGATAAGAGGAATAAAAGCCGAACCCGACTCGAAATGCATCGACAAAATCTAGATGACCCCCGTCACCATGGTTACGGTCGGCAAGGGTGACCCGGTGCCATAGAAACGGTCGGCACGAGTGACCTGGTGCCATGGAAACGATTGCCATGGAGACGATTGTCGTGGGTCTGGCAATTTGCAGGCGATCGCCGCAGGCAAGAGCAAACTTAATAAAGCGTAATTAGATGCGCGACGTCGTGATGCAGTCAGATATTTATATAGCGCCCGAGAGAGTCTATATATTCTTGTTTCTAAGTCTGTTTGGCGTTAAGCTGACTGGAATAACTGGGGCCAACATTTCAAATATTTACTTATCTATTTACTTATTCACTTATTGCCTCATTTCTATAGCGCCCCTCCAAGCTATACTCAGAGGCGCTCACAACTACAGCGCGGATACTGCATCGGAGTTTTGCGCCGAAGCGCATGAACAATTGCGAGTGAAGGGCTTGCTCAAGGTCCGGCTTGAGGTGAATTCGAACCTGCAACCCTTCACGCCCCATTATTGTCCTTTATTCCAAATCAAACTTAGGATTTCTCTCCTTTTTCTTGTATGCATGTCCTACTGTTAAAAATATGTAGGCCTAGACTACGGCTGAGAACAACTCCTTTTAGCCCACGTAATATCGCGCTATTATTTGAGGCTAAATGATGTCATATACATGTAACTCATACTGATATGAAATGGTTATGTAATAATAATTATATTCGATGATTGGCTCCTGTTATAATCACGTAATTATGTTCGAGATTAATTACTTATTGATTACATTTTAAATGACGTCGTAGGCTATTGTATACATAAGTCATTTTTATGTTCACTCATTAGCTCCTGTTAAATGACGTCATAAGCATAATTATAATCATGCAATTACGTTCGTAATTTATTTGTCTTATATTTATCTGATAATTATGCTAACATAATAATAATATGGCATTGTATTGTGTTGCATTGTATCTGTAGATATAATAATTATAAAACGCACGTCACAGTCATAAACGTTCCCAACAATAATTATGTTCATATTTATTGTAATTCAGTTAGGTCATATGTCAGTTAATAAAACATCAAATCTCTTAATTATCAGGCAGAAGTTTGACAACAGCGCTCTTGAATAAGCTGGCGCCCTGCACTTTGCTTTCGAGTGGCGCTCTATGAATTTTGAGATTACGATTACGAATCGAAGCGACATCTGGGGCGAGGGTGCAATCGGGCGTGCAGTCAATTCTCTATAGATTTCTTGGAGTCAATATGGCAATATTATGTGGGCCTATACTGACCAAATGATGTTGGTGACGTGTAGGCTGCTGCTGCTGCTGATGCTGCTGGTGGTGGTAAGGATGCAGCGGAACGTGACTGAGCATCCGACGTGATCGACCACCTGATCCTTCAGCTGCTCGGAGAAACTTGGAGGAGAGGGAGGAGCAGTGGAAAGAGGAGAGACACCTGGTGTTAAAATGCAAAAATGAGTAGATATAGGTATATTCGTTTTATTTTAAAAAAAAAACAATCTGACAATAACGCAGAAATGTTAACAAGAGCGATAATGAGGAATAAAGCAAAGAATCATCTAACAGGAGGAGGAGTAATACAAAAAAGTAGTCGAAATATTAACGAGTTAAATAATTGAAACAATAAATTCGAGAATGTACGAATGATTATTTACTGATTGACGGTCATGTTCCATGCATGCTACAGTACTGCTCAGTCTAGAATTCTGGAAGTTGGGAGAACAGTCTCCTTCCTTGTTAAGGAAGCTCCTCATGTCCATTGTATTTTTAGTTTGATAGCACTAAAAATTGGGTCAGAAAGAGTGCCTCTAAAACATTGAACGGTGCTTTATAAATGACCGACTGTGATCATGAGTCCCTGAGTGAGCAAATAATGACAAGTGAATAAATAAATAAACAAGTACAAATTGTGAAAACAATTAAAAGTGAATAAATGAATACAACAAAAACACGTGAATAAGTGAATAAACACTTACATGTAAATAGATAATTACAAGTGAAAATGTGAATAAACAACTACACGTATATAAGTGAATAAGTGAATAAACAACCACAAGTGATTAGGTGAATAAGCAGCTGAACAACCTTCATCTTTGCAATCCAGAGTCCTTTCCTCCGCATCAACTCTCCCATCTTCTTTTTCCAGACTCTCCTCTTCTTCAGCAGCAGTTGTGGTCCTTGGCACAGATGATTCCGCTGCAGCTGATGTCGTCAACGACTGACCTCTGAACTCTTCTTGGTCCACCGACTGACCCCTGGGTTCAGCTGCGTCCTGTTCTGGCTCCCTGAACCCTTTCGGTGACAGCCAATCACGATCGAGCGATGACGTCAGTTGGCTCTGGATGAACTTATCTCTGCGACCTATTGACATTGAGGAGGAGGCACCACTCGCTTTGTTCTCTACAATAATTTACAATACAAATTTAATAAAGGTAATGTAATGTAATGTAGCACAGATGGAATTTATCTAGCATTAAACTGAGGAAAGACTGTAGTAACACTAAAAGCAGATAGAGAGAGAGAGGTGATAGTTAGTTAGATACATGTAGATGATAGACAGACAGATAGACAGAGAGCCATACAGACGGTCGGACAGACAAATGATAGACAGACAGATAGACAACAGACAGAGACTGACAGACAGACAGAAGATGGGCAGACAGACAGACCAGACAGATTGATACATGTAGATACATTGTACATATACGCAGACACATAGACCAACAGATGATAGATTGTGGGAGGACGTGAAGCTGCTCAAACTGAAGAAAGAAGACACTGGAAACAGAGACAAGTGGAGGAGAAGGATCCGAGTGGCTGGCCCCACGCCAGAGAAATTAATAATTCTAGCCTGAATGGAAAGAATAAGGCAGACAAAGACAAAGACAAACAGACAGACAAACAGGAAGGCAGGCAGACAGACAGACCAAAAAGATACATAGACAGACAGACAGACAAAGACAAACAGATAGACAAGCAAACAGAGACAAACAGCTAGATAGATAGATAGATAGATAGATAGATAGATAGATAGATAGATAGATAGATAGATAGACAGACAGACAGACAGACAGACAGACAGACAGACAGACAGACAGACAGACAGACAGACAGATAGATAGATAGATAGATAGATAGACAGACAGAAAGACAGAGACAGACAGACAGACAGACATATAGACAGACAGACAGACAGCTAGATAGACAGACAGACAGACAGACAGAAAGAGACTTGCCTTCAACGTCTAGTGTGGCACTGCAGGACACCTGTCCCACTGTATTGACAGCTCGGACAATGTAGAGACCCGCATCCTCAATGCGGACCTTGGAAAGCTCAAAGGAGCACAGTCCGTAGTTGTTCTACAGGCACAAAAAAACAACAACATCCACAGATCCATGGACATTCACTTGATCTTATTCTTATCCCATCTTAAAATTAATTCCATGTTCATCACATTGATTTACAGGGACACTTGCTGTGTTATCGTACAAAATAAATTGACATTATCATCATCATCATCATCGTCGTCGTCGTCTGATATACATCATGATCAATGAATTGATCAATCAATCAGTCAATCAATCAATCAGCGTATAATTATAGTCGTCATCGTCATCGTTATCATCACCACCACCAATACCACCACAACCACCTCAGCCACAGCCACCACCACCACCACCACCTGCTTGATTGCGGCATAACATCTTAATTGATTGATCATAATTCTCACAGAAATGTGGATTCTTCCGGTACTGAGCAGCGTCGTTCCGTTTCCACGGCACCACGTGATACTTGGTTCCGGAAGACCGGACACGGAGCAGTTGAAGCGTATCGTTTGTCCCTCGTGACATCGCTTCGGTCGGAGACGAGCAGTGAACTGAGGCGCAGTCGTCATCTGCTTCTTCTTTCGCTGGGATGTGGCTGATGCCCTCGTGTAGACTGATTCGAGATCGTCTGTCAAGGAAGCTCGGTCGAAACTCGATGGGGCAGACAGCATCGACTCACAGTCCATGCCTAGTTGTTGAAAGTACATGTGCAAACAGCAAATCAATTAACCGATCAAATCGATCGATCAATCAATCAATAAGTCAGTCAGTCAGTCAATCAATCACTCAATAGGTCAATAAATCGATCGATAAATGGGAATTTATGTAGCGCCTCTACAAATCTCTATTGAAAGTCTATGGCTAGTTGCAAATACCACAACTGATCAATTACTCAATCAAATGCAAACATTAAATCAATAAATCGAATGTATATATTTGGCAACAGCCGCAACAGCCATAGCACCTTTTAGAGATCTCACAAAAGTCTGTTTCAGTATTAATGGCGACCACACATTCAGACGCATACGCACATGCACACACCCATACACCCCCAGACACACACACACACACACACGTGGAGATGGGATCCAGGAAGGCAGTGTTTGGCCCTCGTTCTGGAACAGGTTCCCTGCAATCTGCGACACAAGTTTCAATCTTCTTTTTTCCAAAGTTGTTGAAACCCATTTTATTTCCACTCGTCTGCTAGCGGTCGTCTTAAAATTGCTGTCTTCTGGTCTTGTGCCTATCATCATTTCTCTTAAATAGGCGCTATATAACAGTGCACTTACAATTACAATTACATTCCATTGAAGGTTATTATTTCGGTGCAATCCTTACGTTCGACCGCTAGCCTGGCCTCCGATATCTGACTGCCAGCGGCGTTCTTTGCCAGACAAGTGTACCATCCGGCGTGTTCAACGTATGTTGCGGGAATGTAAAGCGTATGGAATTCCATTTCTTCGCTCGAAATCTGGTAGAACAGATCGTCCACGATTGGTCGTCTATCTTTAAACCTACAGATGAGACAATGACAAACAATATCAGCGCTCGTGAATAAGCTGGTGCCCTACGGTTGGTTTGCGAGTGGTGCCCTAGAAATTTGGAGATTACGATTATGATAAATTGATGTCTACTTTACAAAACAGGTCATATTTTAGATATTCCTTCATTTCATGAATTTATATAGCGCTTCTTCAAGAAACCTACTCAGAGGCGCTCCCAGTCCAGCCACAGCTAAAATAATAGGTTTTGAGCAACTTATAAAAAGCAAATAAAATAAATGTCTCAGTAGAGCAATGATTATTCTTTGATTAATCAAGTTATTGAACAAATAAATTGTAGGCTATGACTATTAATTTATTATTAGATGACTAATCGAACGTAAAGTCGTAAACTGGTTTAACCATCTTGTTTAATCGAATCTGATAATAATTGATTGAACGTAAATTGACTCATCTTGTTTAATTGAATCTAGGTCTCTAGGATCATTATCTTTATTATTAAATAATATAACTCGTCTTATTATCATTAATATCATTATATATTATTATTTTCATTATTATTGCTCTCATTATTATTATTATTATTATTATTATTATTATTATTATTATTATTATTATTATTATTATTATTATTATTATTATTATTATTATTATTATTATTATTATTATTATTATTATTATTATTATTATTATTATTATTATTATTATTATTATATTATTATTATTATTATTATTATTATCTTTATTATCATTATGTTTATTATTAAATAATATAAATAGCTGTGATGGATTTTCCCATAGATTAGGCTACTGACCATTGTACTTCTGGATATGGTCGTCCTGTTATCTTGCACTCCAGCTTCGTCGGACCTCCTTCAACTACGATCGTTTTTGTCAGACCTTGAGGAAACTCCGGCCTCTGACTGCCATCCGGAATATCAACTGCACAAGCAGATCGTCAGTCGTTTACAATAATGAATAGTTTACACGATTCAATAAATTATAATTGTTTACAGTAGTAATTAATTTACAATAGTGATTAGTCCACGATAAGTATTAATTTAGAGTAGTCGGTGATTTGCCAAGGTAATTAGTTCACAGTAGTAGTTGATTAATTAACAGTTAGTAGACATTAATTTACAATAATAATTAATTGGCGATAGACCCATATCAACAAAGACGATGACGATGACGACGACGATGACGACGACGATGACGACGACAATGACGATGATGATGATGACGACGACGACGACGACGACGATGATAATGACGATGACGATAATGATTATGATGATGATGATGATGACGACGATAATGATTATTATGCTGATTTTGAGGATACTGGCGACAATGACGATGCAGATGATGAAGACGACGATAGCGACGATGACGAAGCAGATGAAGACCGATACTGGAGAATAGTAGAGAAACGAACCGAGAACGTCTATCTTGGCGAGGCACATTGATTGTCCATAAGGATTGACGGCAAGACATCTCCATTCGCCCGCATCGTCTGGCGTCACGCATGAGATGACGAGGCAGAACATGGCACCGTCTGTTTCCAGTTGATACCTGGATGATGGGATGATTTTCACTTGCCCGTGGAACCACGTAACCTCCGCCTCTCGCTTACAACTCACTGTAATCAACAGCAATCAACAAGTGCAGGTAAAAGAAAAAAAGAAAAATCCATGGGGAGGGATATCAAAGAAGGGATAGAAGGTAAACTCCAGCAGTTGAAGGTAGGAAAGTAGAGATGAAGTGGTAAAGGTACAATGCAGAAGGTATCAAAAGTAAGTGAGAAAGAATAAAGATGAAGAGGTAATGCTTAAGGTAAAGGCATGGGCGGAGACTTAGGTGGGACAGGGGAACGGTCCCCCCTCAATGAATGTGTTGGAAATTTCGGCCGGATGACTAACAAAAGGTCGTCAAAAATTTTGGTCGCCAAAAGTGGAAAATTTCGTCGGCGACTCAGTGATTCGTCAACCCAAAATCTCGCGTCCTTTCGTCGGTGCCACTCGTTCGTTCCCCCAAGTCTCCGCCCATGGGTAAAAGCAAAAGGGTTAAACACAGATGACAATAAGTGAGGTGAAAGAGGATGAAGCTGCTACGGCAGAGTGCGGTGTAACGCCAAGGCGACGGTAAAAGTAACCCAAACATGCAGGTAAAAATAACAAAGTAAAATGGCAAAGGTAATAGGTATATATGTAGAGGGAAAGATCAAAGTTAAGAGTAAGAGGTTAGTTAGCCTGTAAAGCTGTAAAATTAAAATGGTAAATGCGAGAAACACTGGAATGGATTCGAGATTCAACAACATACGCAATGAGCTGAGAATGCATTTTCCACCGGCTGGCACAGTCTGATCGATGAGCGGCAGAGAGAACTGAGGAGCAATGCGAGCATTGTACGAGCTGTAACCGGAACTGTAACTCTCGTTGATCGAGTCGCTCGTGCTCAGGCTCAGTGAGCGTTCCAGAGTCATTGGTCGATCCATGCTCTGAGAGCTGCGCAGCTCCAGTGGAACACTGTCACGATCATAGCTCAAGCTGGAACAGGAACAGAGGCGTAGAAGGTTACAGATCCAGCGATATTGTTTGCATGTGCACTTGTCATAGCGCCCCTTCAAGCTCTCTCTTTACTCAGAGGCGCTCCCGAATGCAAAGCGGACACTGCATCGGAATTTCATGCCGAAGCGCTGAGCAATTGTGAGTGAAGGACTTGCCAGGGTCCTTACGCGGCGAGCTGGATTCGAACCTCGAACCTTCCGGCTCCAAGGCAACGACGTCACCACTACACCACCGCACCCCACAATCAGTCGTTATCACAAAACATCAAATCAAATAAATTTTGATTGATCCAAGTTGTACAAAAAATAATTAATCCTCATTGTCAGATATTCATAATAATTATTATCAGAAGCAACGCATTGATTCATAAACAAATTGTCAAAAACGTGATAACCAAATCTATCACATCTTATGCATTATTTAGTTCTTCAGATTATTACAAATTAGCCAGTAAATATTAGTCTGAAATAAATTACACCTAATAGCAAATTTTAAAAGAAAAAATTGCATTCACTAGCATTCACCAGCAAATTATTCACAAAATAATTCTAAGCAATTTCAAAGCATGGTAAAACCCACCTTCGTCTTCTTTTGCCGAATTCACCAGATTTTCGCCAACCAGATTCTACAACACAGAAAGTAATAGGAAAAATAGACATAATTATTTGTTGAAGTTTCTGAGTAGTTAAAGTGGAAATTCAGCATAAACGCTGGACACACATGAACAGAGCTACACGAATCCAGATTTTAAGGACAAACTATGGAACAAAGGCTGTTGACGTCGGGATAAATCATGTTAAACATATTGCACCTCTTGTATGGCATAGTGACATAGTCAATTAACTTAACGGTGATAAACACTGAATACTGATCAGATTTGGACTCTGACTACAGCGTCCCATCATTTACTGCCGAACCATTAGTTGGTAAATTTCGGAAAATGGCTTAGCAAGACTTGTGGGCAGAAATTCATTCATAGGCCTACACTCATTCATTACGACTATTGTCTATTGCCCCTTTAAGGCTACTACTCAAGCACGAATGGAAGGGATAGTTTTGAATTGCGCGTAAAAGCGCGTCAAAGTAGATCTCGGGAACTTACAAGCGAAGCGTCAATGTTGTCAAAGTTAGCCCATTCTATCTTCTTCTTGTCCTTCCGAAGAAGATAGAATGGGCTAACTTTGACAGTTAGCCCATTCTATACGCAGTGTCAAATTATGCACATTCACCGACAATCAAAAATTGCACTCACTTCTTGGGTCTACTGGAAGCGAATCATAGTATAGAATACATGTTAACAAGCGCTATATAAATTAACTGAACGAATGAATGAACGAACGAATGAGCTGAATGAAAGAATGAATGTAACCTTGGACGTTGAGTTCTCCAACCGTCGTGCATGTACCAAGTCGATTGGAAGCAACACAAACATATTGTCCGGAATCATCGATGTCGACATCGCTGACGTTGAGCATCGCAAGACCATGCTTGTACCAGAAGATGTACTTGCTGTCGCTCTCGTCCAACTCCAACTCTTCGTGCAGCCTGTTATTGGTAATTATATCCAATTTGAACACGATGGTGATGATGATGATGATGATGATGATGATGATGATGATGATGATGATGATGGTGGTGGTGGCTTTTGATGATGATGATGATGATGATGATGATGACGACGACGACGACGATGATGATGATGATGACGACGAAGACGATGATGATTGATTTTATGATGATTGATGATTTTATGATGATGATGATGATGATGACGATGACTATGACTATGATGATGATAATGACGTGATGATGATGACGATGATGACGACGATGATGACGACGATGATGATGATGATGATGACGACGATGATGATGATGATGATGACACTGTCTGACATTTTGTATCCCAATTTAATAGTTTTTTTTATAAACTGTGCCATGCATTTACAATTAATGTGAGGTAATCCCAAGCCAAGATTAATTGGACAACAACTTGGTAAAAGGCAGTACACAGATACCCCAAGCCCCAAAACGAAAACCGCAGAACAAAACATCAGAACAGATTATGTGGGACAAACGGTGTTTGGAATAAACCATGTTAAAAGTGCTATTGACATTAACGAAATATGGCAAGCCTTTTACGCATGCATGGTAGAAGAGCAATGTATCTGACTAGTGACTACATGACTCACCATTTGACCTGTGGTTCAGGTTGACCGTAGAAGCGACATTTGAATCTTCCAACTGTGCCTTCATACGCTTCTGTATTGGCCAACTCGATGACCACTTGTGGTGCTTGATCAGGAAGCTCTACAAGAATATCAAGTAAGCAAGCCATTGCAAAGTTGGTGCATGAAACTGAAGTTACCGGAGGTGGGTAAAAGTCTGGTACACAAGCTAAAGTGAACAATTAACTGCTACAAGAGCCTGCTATTGGTTTACAACTTTATATATCCACCAACTTTTCTCTGCACCTTGGGATACTACTCAAATAAGTAAATATGGGTTTTAATACACCATTTGCAAACGCATGATTGAAAACAGCTATAGGATGATAATGACTAAGCATCAAAGTAATAATATCAAATAATAATAATAATAATAATAATAATAAAAATAATAATAATAATAACGAAAATTTATATAGCGCCGTAACACATCCGTGCTGTCACAAGGGTTACTATTGATAATAGCAATGAACAAATATATATATATATATATATATATATATATATATATATACTGTGAAGCATGAGCTATTATTTTATTGACTGTAAAACTGTGATTAGCCTAGTTCAGATTGTTATTTTGAGTTCAGTGTAAGGTGTATTGTACCCATAATGAGTTCACGTTCCATGGCAATGCCCTCTTGTGATAGTTTCATGAAGATGGCGCCCTCTTGTGCCAAGAAACCAACTGGCAACTTGTTCTGATGGACCGTCTATAACCAATCAAAAACGTTACATGTGATGTAATATAGGCTACTGGCACTCTTCACATAATAGCCTTTCTGTAAATACCGCAAAACAAAAACCTGTAACTGTTCAAATTTTGAAATGCATTACAGTGATCCATTCCACAGCACGTCAGGTCTGAGCAATGAGCTTTAAATAGGTGCTATATAAATTCTTATTATGGATCTAGAAGGTGGCCATAAACTGATTGATTGATTGAGTGTAATAACTTGGCAGCAGGCTAAAAAAATGCAGACGAGATCGTCGAGATCTCATGTAGGCTAATGGCCACTAGGCAAGTCGTCTGCAGAGTCCATTCTGAATATCAAATTCAAACTTGCTGGCCTGCGATACATAACAATGAGTCAGTGGAATAAGCAATAAATAACTAAATGCAAACCATATGGACCATGGTATATGCTAGTCAGATGATCGCATGCTACATGTAATTGCTAAGCATCTCAAACAGCAAATCATTTTCTTTGACCTTCAATACCCTTACAATTTCTTTACCGTACAGCATCTACAGTATACGTAATGCAAAAGTTATTTCTATGGCATCATGGTAAGGTTCTTAAAAGCCAGACATACATGTACCACCACTTAAATCTTATATGGAAAAATGGCAGATGGGAGACTCACCCTCCACTTCTGTCTTTCCAGCATCTTGCTGATGTTGTCAGTTGGCAGAGACACAGGAAGCAGCTTTGACTCCGCCTCACCCTATCCACACCACAACACAAGGAAAACCTTTACTAAGAACTTGTGTAGACGCTTATCGCTTGCATCATTGCATGTTCGAATCCACCTCAAGTCGCCTCGTACGGACATTGAGCAAATCCTTCACTTGCAATTGAGGAGCACATTTTCAAAACACACTCAGTCCATTTTTAAAAAATGTTTTAGTTATGACTGCCATGCTATTCCTTATATGCAAATCTATAGGAAACATTATGAAACACAGCCAGAGCTCACTCAAAAGATGACAATTTTCATGAAAAACAGACACTATTTGTGACAAATATTGCACATAATTTAACATTATAGGGAGCTAAGTTACCAATAAATAACTAATGTGTAAAGATGAATTTTCTGCATTGTATAGGTAGCTTGTAAGTGTATTTGACATTTATACATTATAAGTGAAACAGACATGTACATCGCATTGACTTAATACAGGCTTAAAACTATGAAAATCGTTTTTATAGATTTTCTCGGTATAAGTCTCGGTGGACTGAGTTTTGGAAATGCGCTCCTCAGTTGCTCCTGCGCTTCGGCGTGAAACTCCGATTCAGTGTCTGCACTGTAGTCGGTAGCGCTGTTGAGTAGAACATTGAAGAGGCGCTATATAACAAGTGCACATACACAATAATCTACTAACGTTTAGCCATGGATGAGCGAGTGCTTCAGCGACCGTCATCCGTTGCTTCGAATCCTTGACGAGCAAACGATTGATCCAGTTCTTCGCGTAGTTGGAAATACTCGTCCAGACTTCGGTTGAAAAGTTGGCGCCCTTTCCCTGAGTTATGTTCAAATACGTTTCATCCGTTGTTCTTCCGAGGAATGGAGAAACTCCGGACAGCCTGGAAATTGAAGTCATTGTTACCGTTTAATTGTCTTTGTTATAATTATTGTTGATGGCATTGTTGTTGCTAATTAACTTAATTTATCTTTGTCAATTAAGGCAATTAAGTTGCAATCGAAAGCGTGAGAATCAAGTGCAGAAACGTGAAATCTGTTCTGCAAGTCTGTAATAGCTAGACAAAAGTGTGCAGGGCCACTTTTGGACAGCGTTTTCCAGATATATGAATGGACTATCAGCTACATAAGCAGACAGACAGAGAGACAGACAGACAGACACATTGGCAGTGACAGTTAAGGAGGAGGAGGGCGACACAGCGTGGCTAAACTTACTAGACGATCACCCATGCTCTCTTATCAATCACAATGCTCTCTTATCAATCACAATGCTCTCTTATCAATCACAATCCTCTCTTATCAACCACAATGCTCTTTCTTCTATCACACAAGATAGCCAGACGTAAGCCAATATAATTTGTATTAGGCCTATCAAATTTATTATACTTTCAATTTGAAGCCAGTCGTTAATTTGTGTGTCTATAAGCGTTGATAAAAAAGCTTAGATAATGTTAGATTCAATTGGAGCTTACAAGACGTAGGCGAGAACTCCGAGCGACCAGAGATCAGCAGCAAAAGAGACTGGAGCGAACATGAGGATCTCTGGACAGCAGTATTCAATTGTGCTGAATAGAACACGGACTGTTCTGTTGGGATCAACACGTTGAGCAATGCCAAAGCTGACGACCTTCACGTCATTGACATCTGACTTTGACGTCGTGAACATTATGTTCTCCGGCTGCACAAAGAAGAACGCGTCGCATACTTTAGCGCCTCTGTGAGTCTTTTCAAAGTGCGCAATATAAACAGCGAAACGTAAGCATACATGCACAACATTGCACATTGTATGCCTTAAATGCTCTACATATACATGTATAATAAATAGCCGATATTATTGTGTGTCCTGGTCCTGAGCACGACGTTAAACTGCATCCATCCTCCGTCACAGGGAACCAACAACGTCCCTGCGCCGGTCCTAAGCCCGGACAAAAGGAGGAAGGTCTGCCAGATGGGTGGCGATACACTGGCAGTGAAGGACTAAGACGAGAGAAGTGTCGGAAAGCTAAGTAAGTGTCCATTGCATGTTAAATCGATCTGTACTAACCCTGAGGTCGAGGTGGATGATGTTGTTCTTGTGCATGTGTGACACACCCTGGCAAACCTGTCGCATCCAATTGATGCAATCTGCCTCCGTTCGCACCTTGTGACAGTCGACCAAGCCAGCCAACAGATCTTGACCAGACACCCTATATATATACGCATATTATAATATATACATATTATATATAAAACATATGTGTATGTACTATGTATATATATTGGCAAAAATACATTCAATCAACAGCCTATACTAACACAATCATATTGCATTCGTATTATCCTCATCGTTACCTTAGTCGTCATCATTATCACCACTTCATCATCGTCGTCGTCATAATCATCATCACTATAGTGCCACCACCACCACTTCATCATCATCATCATCATCATCATCATCATCGTCATCGTCATCATTATCATCATCATCATCGTCATCGTCATAATTATCATCATCATCATCATCACCATCGTCATCGTCATCACCATCATCACCATCGTCATCATCATCATCATCATCATCATCGTCGTCGTCGTCGTCGTTGTCATCGTCACCATCTTCATTATTATCATCATCATCATTATCATCATCGTCGTCGTCATCGTCGTCATTATCATCATCCCTCTGCGCTTTCGGAAATTAATTATAAGTGCCAATTGCATGTTTAATCGATAAGCACACCTGTAGAGATCTCTGGTCGCTCTGGGCAGCTGGACTCGGACCTTCACAAGCCAACAACACCCATCTCTATACAACCTCGGCCGCAGCGACGCCCATGAATAAGCTGGTGCCCCTTTCATTACATTAAATGCATAGCGTAACACAACCCATCCATATACATTTTTGTTTGTTTGTTTGTTTGCGCATTTGTTATAGCGCCCATTCAATCACTCTACTCAGAGGCGCTCCCGACTACAGAGCAGACACTACATCGGAGTTTCACGCCGAAGCGCTGAGCAATTGCGAGTGAAGGACTTGCCCAAGGTCCCTACGCGGCGACTTAAGGTGGATTCGAACCTGCAACCCTTCGGCTGCAAGGCGACGAACATACCCACTACACCACCGCGCCCCATACAGGTGACTCACATTTCTAGGATGAATGCCATCTCCCCTTGGGTCTCGAATGCCTCGTGCAGCTGCAGCAGCTTCGGATGTCTGAGGTCATTCATGATGTCCACCTCCTGCTTGACCATCGCACGCTCGATCGTCGTACACATGACGAACTTTGCCACCCAGTTCTTTCCGCTTGACCTCTCAATTGCCCGATGGACCGCACCGTACGGTCCTCTGTAGCATGGAAACCAATGCTAATCAATACGGTCAAAAAATCATTGAGTTTATATAGCGCAATTCTAGTCTAACTTTAAGTTTCGACTAGCACGGGCGCCCGCATATTTTTTTACGAGGGCTAAAACGTCTTTTTGGTCATGGTTAAATTTCTTAGCAAGAGCTTCGTGAACAATACAAGGAAGAAAATAAAGAGCACGGGCATTGGGCATATAAGACAAAAATAAAACTAAGGAAAAATGATAACGGACAGTAAATATATAAATCAAGTTACATAAAAATAAATTTTAAAAGGAATAAAACGACACGAAAACCCCGAAAAACCACGTTTTTTGCGAAAGAATAAAAAACCAAAAAAAGTTCTTTTACAACTAAGAGACTTATGAATCTAACCCATTCCAGATAAATCCTTGAGAGCACGCAGTCAACGTATAAGGGAAATCGGGAAATCAAATTTAACAAAATAATAATAGAGAAAGAATAAATGAGTAGCCTAAAGTTATACAAGAAAAAATCGAAAACACGAGAAGAAAAAGCGAGTGGACTAAAGCAATATTTGAAAGAAAATTACACCGAAAACGGTTTGAACAACTATGGTCTTAAAGATTAGATTAGATTAGGCCTACATTAGATTAGATTAGTGTATAAGTCATGGAAAGTGTATACCTTCCAAGTTCTTCACAGACGATGTATTTGTTTATAAGTTCCGCTTCTCCTTTCATCTTGTTCACATCCATTCGTATGTGACTGGTGGCCAGTTCAGACAGCACTGCAAACAAATAACCAGTCAACCACACCAGTCAATATCAGAAAGTAGCCAGATATGAAATCTACTACCCTCACTCACTAGCTTGATTTATAACTGATCAGAAGTTTTGGCATCTAATCACTCAATACTTCTTTTGCTGATCACCAAGATGCATGCAACCAACAGATTAAACATTCATGAACTGTAATTATTATAAAAAAAATTATTCGTTGATCGATACTTTTTGAAATGAGACTGAATCACATTGATCGTCGATCGATACTTTACCAATAGGATTCATTCGGTGTACGGACCATTGCTCATAGGTTGATTGCTCATAAGCTGATTGCTCATAGGCTTATTGCTAATATGGCTCATTGCTCATAGGGTCTATTGCTCATAGGTCTTTTTGCTCATATGGCTCATTGCTCATAGGGTCTTTTGCTCATAGGTCTTTTTGCTCATATGGCTCATTGGTCATAGGGTGTATTGGTCATAATAAAATAGGCTACAAGTTAAATTAGTCGAATGAAGGTACAGAAAAGAAAACACTGCTTGAAAATATAAAGAAACATTTACTAGGTCATGTAATTGTTCACATTTGAGAAAAAGTTTAACTGTTCAAATAAAAGCTTCATAACTAACCACTAGATGTGAAATTGTTCAATTATAAAAAACGTTACACTTTTTAACAACTTTACAATTGACCAACGTTTCAAACAAGTCAGTTCACGCCTTCAAGTAGGCTATTTATCTTCACAAGTTTCTTCAGTGCCAGTGATTCTATGAGTCTACCAACGCCAATTGTCCCTAATTGATAAGCACAAACTAAGGCGTGAAGACGGTCACCCATATCGATAATGGTTTATTTGTTTTAAACATAGGCCAAAGTTCATTGATTTGGGCAAATGACCGATGAGCCTATGAGCAATAGACCCTATGAGTAATGAGCCATATGAGCAATAAGCCTATGAGCAATCAGCCTATGAGCAATGGTCCTTGAGCCGATTCATTCATGTATTGTTACTCATACCAATATAATTGATTCATTGGTTTGATAGGAGGCTCTATTAATTCAGACGTCATCAGCCTATGGCTTAGCCTGGTCAGTTAAACTCAGCTCGTTTGTTTCTACATGTAGGCCTACACAGTGCCGGCGCTAGCACCCCCCACACCCCCCGGCCGGGGGGGCCTCCGAGTTTGAGGGGCCTCCGAGTTTGAAAGGGGCCTCCAAATTTAGCTGGTCATTATGCCTATTTGTGACTGTATATTTCTTAAACTGGCGCAGGGCCGGATTAAGGCATGTTCAACATGTTCGGCCGAACAGGGGCCCCCACACTTTAGAGGGCCCCACACACAAGAAAATAAGAAATTTTAGGTAAAAATTGGTATTTTTTGATGAAATTTCGACCAAACGACTAAAAAAGTCATCAGATTTTTCGATCGAAGATCCCATAAAATTTTCCGAACAGGGCCCCCACATTTCTTAATTCGGCTCTGAACTGGCGCATTTACTTGAGGCTCCAGATCCGGTCTGGTGTATACCTCAACTAACCAAATGGCACTGCCATACCAGACTTGGTGCAAGTATCATACTGATTTTGGGTGTAAGTAAAGCCATTTAAACTAACTCAGGCAGTTTTGTCCACTTTCTCAAACACAACGTTCGTAAATTGTAACTTATTCAAATTGCTAACGGGATGAGCTCTCAAAATAAAACCTGCGTGAGGCCAAAACATTAAAGCCTGTGCTTTATATCAGATATCAGATGTCCTTGGTAGACTATGTGTCTGATCTCAAGTTTGCAAGGGGCCTCAAATGTAGCTGAATACTTTTCATGACTATTCATTGCTGAAACCACGCACAGAATAAATTATGTTTTAACGCAAAGAATACAAAATAATATTTCGCAAACCAATAGAGCAATTATTGTCTTTCAACCAAAGAGAGACTTTGGGGGTGTGGACAGGGGCACGGCCCCACAATTTGTGGTTGGGACGGAATCCTTGTATCCCCAATATTTCAGAAATATTTCATATCATAAGTATCATCCACTGTCCATCAATAATGATCAATTTTCTTAAAATGACAGCCTATAAATGCTACCATTACAGCCAAAGTCTGGCAAATCGGACAAATTTAAAAAAATGGAGAGGGGACACTCTGAAGTCCTAAACCACGACTAACAGCATTGAAAAATTAGCAATTTTGTAAAGATGACAGCTTAAAATTATACCATTACAGTGTGGAAATTCCAAAAAAATTAACAATTGGGAGCGGACATTTATTGAAGTCTTACATGTCTTTCAGCACTTATATTATGAGAAATTTTGCTGCGATGACAGCTCAAGGTATGGGGGCCCCAAGTTTTTTTTTGGGGGGGGGCCTCAGGTACCCTAGCGCCGGCACTGGGCCTACATGGTCCAGTGGCCTAGACAAAAGGGATTTAGGTCTTTTAGGAGGTTAAAGAACCCCAATTGGCTTAGGAGAAAGTTTCTAAAAAGGTTACTTATCTACTTAAATAAGAAAAACAAAACAATTGCTTGTTGTAACAATTGTTGTTCTTACTTTATTCTCTTTGTTACTTTACTCCCCTTTTATTTACTGCAATACTGTTGGGTTGGTGTCAAGAAGGGCATCCGGCCAGGCCATAACCCCCCCCCCCCCCCCATCATAAATTTCTGGCTAAGCCACTGACATGGTCTAACTTCAAATTCCAAAACCCCCACCCTCACCCAATACAACCCCGCCTTCCTTCCCACCATCACTTACCGAGGCTGTCATAGTTGATATCCGTCTGCTGCTGCCGTACAGTGACGTCATCCGTCTCCAGACCGACGTCACTAAGACCAACGCTGTTCTCCGCCAAAACACGGAACCTGTAGACGACGTTCTCGCGCAGCCGAGGTACAACTGCGTGCGTGAAACTACTCGTCGCTACGCGGCGCCACCGTGCGTCCTTCTTGTCCGTCTCGCGCCTCTCTATGACGTAGGACGTGACGGTGCATCCTCCGTCATCCGTCGGCGGTTGCCACGTCAGGCGGCAGGAGTCGCCGCAAAGGTCCGTCACCTCGGGCTTGCCCTCCGGAGGCTGTGGACGGTCTGGAGGCCGGAAAAGAAACAGAAAAGAAGAAGACTTATGTTGCGTTTATTTAAGAAGAAACTGAATGATCTTCTGCACGGCATTGTGTGACTGTTGTAATGTATTTTTATGTAATGTATTTACATCAGTGTACGAATTGTGGAAAAATAACTGGGGGAAACCCCCCGGGAATTGGACCATAATGTACTTGGAATCGGGGTGTGAAAAGCAGAATTTACTATGGGGCTCTAAGAAAGACTGGGGGTTGAAACCCTCAACCCCCTACGGCAATTCTTATCCTGATTTGTATGAAGAAGGATGCGGAATTCCAAGAGGCATCATGCACTGTATACTATAGAAGGAAATTGAATAGGCCTAATGCGAAAACAAAGTGAGATTGATTAGGTTTATTGCAGCAAAAATGAGTTGGCTGCAGAAGATTGCAGAAATTTTTGCTATAGTCTGTACTGTACGGGTGTAACATTACCCACTCCCCTCCAAAGTAGTCCCTACTCTCCCTCTTATTCCTCTGTACAAGAATTAAATAGTAGGCCTATGCATTTCCTGCCAGTCTAAGGTCGATCATAGGTGAAGAAAGTACATGTTCGGTGTTGTTCGCATGTTGTTTCACAACTGCTAGTATGTTGACGACACAGCTACTTCACCTAACGCACCATAATCGTTCGTATCGCAACGCACATGAATCTGCATTGAACTTCTCTGGACAACCCATTTGACACAACGTAGCCCTCGTGAATAAGCTGGTGCCCTGCGCCAAGCTTGAGAGCATCAATGCAGAAAGTTATCAGAAGTTCATGATTACAATTACATACAGAAGCTTAATCACCCGACCACAACGTAGGCCCTACTCTGAGGGGGCTCGGTGGTGTAGTGGTGGCGTCGTTGCCTTGGAGCCGGAAGGTTCGAGGTTCGAGTCCACCTCGCCGCGTAAGGACCTTGGGCAAGTCCTTCCCTCACAATTGCTCAGCGCTTCGGCGTGAAACTCCGATGCAGTGTCCGCTCTGCATTCTGGAGCGCCTCTGAGTAGCAGAGCTTGAGCCTTGAAGGGACGCTATAACAAGTGCACATACAAACAAACAAACAAACTCTGATATGGAGCATCCAAACGTACCAGTAACGTTGACGGCAAAGGTAGCCTCATCAACTCCGAGGTAGTTCTCGATACGGACCCCGTACTCTCCCCTGTCGGACCTCTGGCAATCCGTGATGGAAAGAACGGTGCAGCTGTCGTCCTGGGTCAAGGTCACACGCTCCATCTGGCGAAGGACTTCTCCGTTTTTCAACCAGACGACCTTTGGCTTCGGGTCACCGATGACTGGAACGCGGATCTTGGCCGTCTGACCTTTGCTGAAGGACAGACCGTCGAAGATGCGAGGAGTGAGCTTCAGCTTTGCTGGTGCTACACCGCAAAATAAATGAAAATGCAATTAAATATGTGTACTTAGCTAGAGCGCCCTTTCAAGACATTGCTACTCAGAAGCGCTCCCGATTACAGCGCGGACACTGGTGCTGCAGCGCAAAATCAACGAGAATAGCAATTAATTACTGTAGAATATCTAATATAATAATTCATTAACTGATATAAATCAATCATAAACTAATTTAACCTCTTGCAGAATTTTAATTGACCTTGTCTAATTTAGCAGTATTGCATGAAGAGTATTAAAGTGCAGGGCTTGATTTAATAAATTCTTAGAGCTGCACAACCCCTTTATCTCCATTCACACCCTCCATGAGTAAATTATTCCCAATCGGATGGCAGAGAACATTTTAAAACAATAATTTATTTATTGCAGAGATATGCTATTACAGATGCCCTTTTTGCGTGGAACTGCACACCAAAGAAAGCCCTGACAAAAGGCGCTATAAAAAGCGTTCGTCACCCATCGGTATATCTCTGCATATACGTACCGTGTATGGTGAGTTTGGCGCGTGAAGTGGCTACGTCTGCTTTGTTGAAGGCTCGACATTCCACCTCACCAACATCATCATGACCAACGCTGTTGATCGTCAATCGACAGACATCTCCGTCCATCTGAACCTTGTGCTTGTAACCATCGAACACCTCACGCAGGTTCTTGAACCTGTGCAGCACAATAATTATCATTATTAGGCGCGCTGGAGTCAGGAGCGCCTCTGAGTAGTTTCTTTTACTTGAAGGAGCGCTATATAAATGTCCGAATGATTGAATGAATGAATGAATCTGTATTACCCTACGAACCTCCTGTAGCCTATAGACCTATTCCAACAATGGTGTATTTGAAGTAATTTATAAATAGTATTTTTTAATATTAAATACTATGAGCTACAGATATTGTAGTGTTTCTCTCTCTGCCAGTCTTTGGACGCGTTTTAAAAATCTCTTGATGATGATTAACACCAATCAGGTCCAATCTTATCTAATCTAATCTAATCTAATCCAATCTAATCTAATCTAATATTCTAATCTGATCTAATATCTTCTATAGCGCCTTTATGAGAGCGCAAAATGAATTTATTCATGCTTGAAATCAACAAACATAATCCGTTAGAATCACGTGCCATAGAAATCTTATAGATGAAGAGAAACGAGATCACGTGACTGACCATCTGACTTCCGGTGCTGGACTTCCTGCGATCGTGCATTCGAAAGTCGCTCGACCTCCCTCCTCAACGACTGTGTCAACGAGATCGACCACGAACCTCGGAGGATCGACGTCTACAATTCACACATGTCTCAGAGTAAGGATTCCCCCCAAGGCAATGAAAGGTTATGCTAGGTCAAGCTAAGGTCATGGGAGAATATTATTATGCAATCAAAACAGCTGAAAGCAGGTTATGGAAAGGCAAAGTAAACACATCTCAGAGTAAAACGTCTCCAAAGATAACGAAATAATACTCTACAGGTCAACTTGAGGTCAGGGAGAATACATGAAATAAGCACAGCTCAGCGTAGTGTATGGTATGTATACGTATGCATGTATGTATATATGTTGGCTATATGTATATATGAACATGTGTGAGCACTTGCTATATCGCACATTCAAGCTCTCTACTCAGAGGCGCTTCCTACAACAGCGCTGACACGAAATCAGAGTTTCACGCCAAAACGCATGAGCGAAATTGCAAGTGAAGGACTTGCTCAAGCTCCCTACGCGGCGGCTTGAGGTGGATTCGAACCTGGAACCCTCCGACTCCAGGGAGCCACGCTCACCACTAGACCACCGCGCCCCACAAAATAATAACCTCCAAAAAGAGGTAAGTCACCACTTACCACGTTCGGCACAGATGATAGACTTGGACGCAGGCGAAGGCTCGCTGGAACCGACAGCGTTCCGGGCAAACACCCGGAACTCGTACTCACTGCCGTCAACGAGTCCAGTGGCTGTGTAGGGTGGATCCGGAACAGCTGTCTTGTGCACACGGACCCATCGCGGTCCACGCATCTCCCGCTTCTCGACGATGTAATCGAGGATCTGGGAACTGCCGTCGGAGTCCGGAGGAGTCCAGGTGAGGACGGCCGCGTCTCCGTCGACCTTCAGGAATTCAGGACATCCGGGTCTCGAAGGAACCTCTGGCAAACAGGAAGTGACTTGAATGAGTCAGAGGTAAACAAGAATTCCCAAAGGAAGAAACAGTGGAAGAAAGTTTCTTGTAGGGGCGCTATATAAGTCCATAGAATGAATGAATGAGTGAATGAAAGAACGAACGAAAGAATGAATGAATGAACGAAGGACTGAGTGAATGAATGATCGAACGAATGAATGAATGAACGAACGAACAAATGAATGAATGAACGAACGAATGAACGAACGAATGAATGAACGAACGAATGAACGAACGAATGAACCAATGAATGAATGAACGAACGAACGAACGAATGAATGAATGAACGAATGAACGAATGAATGAACAAACGAATGAATGAATGAATACGAGACATCAACAGGATTGATAGCTACTTCGAATGAACCCATATAGATTAGATTCAGAGCAGGAACCACCGACTTTACCGGATTATTATAATAAAAATGTCTTTATTAAATCAAGAATAGCGCACAATTTCACAACAGACTCACCCTTCTGTAGACCGCGAACCCTGATCGGTTCCTGAAGTTCGTGGGGAAGACTGACACCGAACTTGTTTTCGGCCCTGATCCGCAAGAAGTATCCCTTCTCAGAGATCATATTCTCCAATTCACACTCGTTGATGTTGGGCGGAAGGCTCGTCAAGCATTCCCATTCAGCCTCACCAGATTGACGCTTCTCCAGAATGTAGCGGGTCAGAGGAGATCCTCCGCAGTCGTATGGCTTCTCCCATTCTATGGTGGCACTCGTCACGCCCAGCTGGGTGACGCGCAGGCGAGTGGGAGCCAGTGGCTTTTCTGTATAATTCCAAAAAATCTCAAGGGATGACGATGCGGCAATATACTACATAATAAATACCACATTACGCATAATGCTGCGGACTGCGAAGCCTTATCTCTTAGAGTTTCACATAGGCATACTTCCATATTTATAGGCTACATGATTTCAAAATTAGAGGCCAACATAGGCCTACTCTTACAACTTTAAAATGATGTAAAAAAATATTGCGTGATATCACAGTAACGCTACAAATTTAAATACAACATTTTCAAAATACCTATTACTTTTTCAATATAATAATTATATTGTAGGCGTAGTTATTGCAAAACATCAGATGCTGTTCAACTTTACAATATCATCTGTTAATATTAGATGGCAATTAAACGCAAATAACAAAAGCAGTAGAAAACTGAGAAGTTTCAACTTATAGACAAAAACGTTCCCAATAAGATCCTTCAATGTACTACACAGTCTCGGCATTGATATTATAGCATACATACCTAGCATGCCTACTATACCAAAAGTCTTCACTAAGATACCCACCTTGTCGCGTTTGCGGTGATTTCCTCTCCACTGATATCTGCTGCACTCTTGGTCCAGAGGTTGGCTGATGCTCCGTACTGCTGCCAATCTTACAGTTTACCAGGATGTCCTCTCCGCGCTGGATTTCCATCTTTGACGGAAGTGTCTGGACGAACCATGGCTTGCAACCACTTCGTCCAGCACTGCAGTAGAGGGCAAACGATTGACCTTCAAGGATTTCCAAGCGTGATGGAAGCTTCCTCACAAACCACGGCTTGATTTTGGACGGCTCTGAGAAAAAGAGTAAATATTTAAGATATTCAGTTTTTATTCATAATCGAAAATATTTCTACACACGATGGCAAATATACCGGCGTTCTGTAGTGTTGCTATACACTGCAATCTTATCTTATATCATCTTATACGGAGATACGTAAAGTACCTCTTGCAACGTGCCTATTCAGAAGCACTCTCAGCGTGACAGGCATGTGCTTATAGGCTACAGGTATTTGTGAACCAAGAGATGCAGAACTCCGCCACTGGTCGCACTCTGCCAGTGCCAGTCCCAGGCCTTGTTAAAGGAGGAGGGCGTCGCTAATGGTCTTTGTTACCACACAGTGACGTTAAACTGCCACTCTCCTTCTTCTTTCTGCTCCTCCTCCTCCTCCTGTCCTGCTCCTCCATATCATCTTCCTCTTCCTTCTTCTCCACCTCCTCCTCTTCCTCATTTTCTTCCTCCTCCTCCTCCTCCTCCTCCTCTTCTTCTTCTTCCTCCTCCTGTTCCTGTTTCCGTTCTTTTCCCCTCCACTTCCTTTCCCCTACCCTTTCCCTTCCCTTCCCTTCCCTTCCTCTTCCCTTTCCTTTAATCTTTTTCCCCTCTTCCTCTTTTTCTCCTCCTCCTTCTTTTTTCTGCTTCTTTGCCCTCTTCTCCTCCTCCTTCTCCTTCCCTTTCCTCTTCTTCCTCTTTCTCTTTTTCTCCTCCTCCTTCTCTTCCTATTCTTTCTCCTCCTACTACTCCTCTTCCTCTTCTTCCTCGCCCTCCCTCTTCCCCTACCAACCTCTTTCTACCCATAATCCAATCCTCACCAACCTGGTTCTTTCAGCGTTACATCCTCCACGCTTTCCGCAAACTCTCCGATGCCGCACTGGTTCTCGGCGGCCACTCGAAACACGTAGACCATGGCACTCGAAAGTCCCTCAACCGTGGCCGAGCAGGATGAAACGCTGCAGGCAAATGTCCAATTCCGCTTGACATCACTGCTCTGCTCGACCATGTAACGCACGACTGGAGCTCCACCATCGTCTGTCGGCTTTGACCAGGAGAGGGAGACGGAGCTGTCGGACACGGAGTCTACTCGAAGGCTCTCTGGAGGACCTGGCTTGTCTGAAACAGAAACGAGCAGAAATAGGATGAGATGAGAGAACAGTTGACTTAAAGTTTATCTGATTCATTAGATTTCGATCAGTGTGGGTTCTTTAATTTAATACAAAGAACACGATTTAAATTACGATTTAATACTTAATTCTTAATTCTTAACTAATTAATTAATTCTGAATTCTTAATTAAGAATTAATTATTTAAGAATACGATTTAAATTACGGTTTCGTTCGTAATCGTAATCGTAATCTACAAACTTCTAAAGCGCTACTCGAAAGCCAAGCGCGGGGCACCAAATTATTCACGAGCGCTTATTCAACTCAGATAAAACGAGTACAGTGACTTCACACCTTCGTGGAGCACTGTGGTGTAGTGGATATGTTCATTGCCTTGGAGCTGGAGGATTGCAGGTTCGAATCCACCTTTAGCCGCCACGCAAAAACCCTGAGTAAGTAGGCCTATACTCGCAGATGCTAGTGCGCTTCGGCATGAAACTCCGATTATGCGTCTGTGCTGTAGTCGGGAGCGCTTCTGAGTAGATTCTTGAAGGGGCGCTATAACATTGCAAGTACAAATGCACGCACCTATTTCTTCACACTACTTGCCTTTCATCACTTCGCCGTGCCTTGCCATGCCTAGCCTTCTCTACCAAGCCAACTCAAAACAAAAGCCTAAAGGTAAACTCTTGCATACCAAGGATTTTCACTGCGATATAGACGCTGCATTGACCATAATCGTTCTTCAGGGTAAGGCTGTAATCGCCCCCGTCCTTTCGTCCCACGTTGGCCAGTAGCAGGGACGTCAGACTGTCCGATGTTTCACTCCGAATATGTCCGTCTTCCGGCAGACGACTTCCGTTTAAGGTCCAGGCGACTTCCGGTCTGGGATTGGAGCTGAACGGAACCTTGATGACCGTCGAACCACCGACGTCCAACGTCACCAAAGTCCGATCGGACATTTCCGGTCCAATGATAGGTGGCGCTAGAAGAGCAAAAGAAATCGTTTACTAGGTGGCACTGGCGTATTAATATTATTATATGACGTAATGTCGCATGATGTCATCGGAATTTAAAATCATAGTGGTTTGTAAACACAGCAGAAAGAAAGGGCAATAAAGGGTTTTTACATCTTTGAGATGATGTTAACGGCAGAAAAAATAATCAAGGAGTTTGCATTTGCATTCACAATTTTGCATACATACACACATGTATGTGTACACAATTGCATAGTAGTAGGCAGGGCTTAAAGTGTGCCAGGACGGTCATGGACGGCGTCCAGGCACTTATTTTCGAGGCTGGACGCCGTCCTGCCACTTATTTGGCCAGCACTGCCTGGACGGTCGTCCACGACTGCATGGACGGCGTCCATGCAGTTACGGAAGACCGGCCATGACTGCCTAAAAATGGCTCCATTTGAGTTCGACACAGCCAAAAATGCGCTGGTCGCTGGGGCTCCGCCCCAGACCCCACTGCGGAAGCTTACGGTCAAGACAAAACCATACTCTTTTACAATAAAAAGTTTGATTTTTATATTGTTATCCTGGTAGCTTGCGACACTGGAAAAACACTTATTTTTGAAGTTTTCGCCACTTTATTGTTCACAAATAGCTGGCGAAAAAGAGCCTAGACATGGCTCCATTTGAGGTCAACACAGCCAAAAATGCGCTGGTCGCTGGGGCTCCGCCCCAGACCTCCCTGCGGGAGCTCACGGTCAAGACAAAACCATTCTCTTTTACATTGTAGAAAAATATTTTGATTTTTATTGTTATCCTAATATCCTGGTAGCTTGCGACACTAAAAAGATCACTTATTTTTGAAGTTTTCGCGACTTTATCGTTCACAAATAGCTGGCAAAAAAGAGCCTAAAATGGCTCCATTTGAGGTCGAGAAAGCCAAAAATGTGCTGGTCGCTGGGGCTCCGCCCCAGACCCCAATGCGGGAGCTTACGGTCAAGACAAAACCATTCTCTTTTACAATAAAAAGTTTGATTTTTATATTGTTATCCTGGTAGCTTGCGACACTGAAAAAACACTTATTTTTGAAGTTTTCGCCACTTTATCGTTCACAAATAGCTGGCGAAAAAGAGCGTAGACATGGCTGCATTTTAGGTCAACACAGCCAAAAATGCGCTGGTCGCTGGGGCTCCGCCCCAGACCTCCCTGCGGGAGCTCACGGTCAAGACAAAACCATTCTCTTTTACATTGTAGAAAAATATTTTGATTTTTATTGTTATCCTAATATCCTGGTAGCTTGCGACACTAAAAAGATCACTTATTTTTGAAGTTTTCGCGACTTTATCGTTCACAAATAGCTGGCAAAAAAGAGCCTAAAATGGCTCCATTTGAGGTCGAGAAAGCCAAAAATGCGCTGGTCGCTGGGGCTCCGCCCCAGACCCCAATGCAGGAGCTTACGGTCAAGACAAAACCATTCTCTTTTACAATAAAAAGTTTGATTTTTATATTGTTATCCTGGTAGCTTGCGACACTGAAAAAACACTTATTTTTGAAGTTTTCGCCACTTTATCGTTCACAAATAGCTGGCAAAAAGAGCCTAAAAACAGACCCCGCTGCGGGAGCTTACGGTCAAGACAACAACCTTTCTCTTTTACACTAACATTTTGATTTTTACTGTTATCCTGGTAGCTTGCGACACTAAAAAACCACTTATTTTTGAAGTTTTCACGACTTTATCGTTCACAAATAGCTGGCAAAAAAGAGCCTAAAAATGGCTCCATTTGAGGTCGACACAGCCAAAAATGCGCTGGTCGCTGGGGCTCCGCCCCAGACCCCGCTGGGGGAGCTTACGACGCTCCCCCAGACCCCCTAGTCGGGACGGGCTTCGTGCCTTCGGCACTCGCAACTTCGCGCCTTCGGCGCCGCCACTGACGACCAACTACAATACAGCGTCCAGGCACTTCTTTTTTTACACTTTAAGCACTGGTAGTAGGCCTACATACACACAGTCATACATGCATGCATTTTTACATACATAAATTCTTGTATAGGCCTACATAAAAATACGTGATACATACTATAGACTAAACATAGGGCCTACATAAAACACATTCTTATATTATTATATACATGTACATACATTACTACATATGAACATACATGATTACATGCATAATGTATTGTACTGCATTTGAGCATTCAGTAGGGTGAACCGTTCAGAAGTGCTCCCAGTGAGAAAGGTGTCGCAAGAAGGCATAGTTGTAAGAATCAGGTTTTGAGAAGAGAGAAAGAAGAAGATAAACTGCAGCCAGCCAGAATTGCACGGCAAACAGAAGGTGAAAGCACATTCCAAAGATAAGAACCAATTCAGGCAAAATATCGAGACAATACATTGTAATACTCTAGATATATGCATCGTATACATTACAATAAAACACAATACCTATGACCGGCTGTTTGCACGTGACCTTGTAACCTATGACCTATGACAAGATGATGGCAACGGAGGGGCGATACTACTCTCCCCCTCCCGCAGGCCGCCGCTCCCGGCATCCACCTTCTGCAAGCCATTTCTACCCAATTCTACCCATCCGGACATCAAAACCATCAACAACAAAAGCATCAAACCTCGATTGTTCGACCCAGGTAAACATAACTCACAGCATCCTTGCTCAATCGTCCGACCTGCCTCACAGGTATTCGAAAATGCCTCAGCCTCCGTAGCCGACTGCAGCGCCAAATCCAGGGAACTAAAATTAGCATCACCCTCCCTCCTCCTCCGTGCTTCACAGCCATCCTAGCCCAGCATCAGCTGCAGCACTAACAGCATCGCGGCGTGCAGCCACCAAGTCTGACGAATGAAAACATTCTGAGAAGGAGTAGGAGGAGGAGGAGAAGGAGGAGGAGAAGGTGGAAGAAGAGGAGGAGAAGGAGGAGGAGAAGGAGGAAGAGGAGGGGGAGAAGGAGGAGGAGGAATAGGCCAATAAGTAAGCAATTAAGGCAATCCAATGGTTAGGGCCTTCTATCAAGAAGTCAAACAATCTGATGGTTGGTAAGAGGTACATGAGTCATGCAAACGGTCAATTACACATATCTCTAAGAAGACATAACCACTCTCGCATGCTGAGGCTAAGAAGATGAAATCGCTAACAATTATGGCTGCCTTATTCCTCTTTTGGTAAACTTATTCTTCTAGGATTGTTTTGATTAATATCGAGAGGCAAGAGCAACAGGATGGTAATCAGGATTCGATCAAGGATACAGACAGACAGACAGACAGACAGGAGGATAAGGAAGTTGACAAGGAGAAAGAGAAAGTGGAAGAAGAGGAAGAGAAGAAGGAGGAAGAAGAGGGGAAGAGGGGACGACCACGAGGAGGAGGAGAAGCAGAAGAATAAGAAGAATAAGAACAAGGACAAGAACGAAAAAAACAAGAAGAAGAAGAAGAAGCAGAAGCAAGTATCTAACACTTTGCCAGACGAAGTGCCAGCTAATCAGACTGACTGACTGACTGACTGACTGACTGACTGACTGACTGACTGACTGACTGACTGAAAGACTGACTGACTGACTGACTGACTGACTGACTGACAAACTGATGAAGAGACGGACAGAAACTAGGTCAAAGAGGCAGGCAGGCACGGCAGATGGTCGAGAATTTTGCAGCTACATGCATACGCAAAGGAGACGGGTACTGCGAGTGGAAAGGAAGTCTACGATTAACATGTAGACCTACTAAAGATTTCGGAAGACGTAAGTGATGAGGCAAATCGGATGCTACAGAGAGACTGCTGCTGTCTGTAAGTGGTCAGAACCTGTATTCGGATCGATGGCATATACAATTATACAGATAGATATAATACATAATACATAATATATATTATAATTACTATATTATATATATATATATATATATATGTGGACAGGGAGCAGATATGACGACGACGAAGCAACAGGTCGTTGCGAAAGTGCACGAAAACTTGGCACGCTTGAGCGACTTAAATTATATTGTGGCTGGGCTGGGAGCGCACCTGAATGGTTCTCGGGTGGGGCGCAAAAGAAGTCCATTGAATGAATGAATGAATGAATGAATGAATGAAAGAACGAACGAATCTTACGTTGTGTTATTTTACCAATTATAGTCTCGCCTCACTCACTTCATTTCACCTTTAATCAGTTAAACTCAGGTATATGCAAATGTGCTCACCTTGAATGCACAAATGAGCTTTTGACGTCAGGTCTTTAATTCGAATCGAATACTCCGCCTCGTCGCTAATCTGAGAATCATGAACATCAAGTTTGCACGTCACACCGCTGGCCGTGATGTCATACTTGTCGGATGCTGTGATTGGCTGACCGTCTCGAAGCCATTGAACCGGAACGCTTTCTACGTCAGCAGATAATTCGCATTGGAAAGTAGCCGACGAACCGTCCACACTTTTCAGTATGACGTCATGCAGGTGCTTCACGATGACGACAGGTTTTACTGGAATTTGCAGAGAAAAATATTCAATTATTGTAATTATTAATTAACTCTATAGAGTTCGTCATTCGCTTGTCTCTGAATGTGTTTTTTTTATCGCTGTCAAGGCGCCCTTGTAGCGGCATGGCTGCGTTACGGCGCCATAGAAATTGTCATTGTTGTTATTATTATTATTATTATTATTATTATTATTATTATTATTATTAATGATTTCTATTACACCGGTGTTAAGTGCACAATGTATATCTCGCCGATGGTGCTCCTAAACTCAGCCGTAGTCAAGTCAATATCCGGAAGATCAGCTCAGTATATTAGACAGATTGGAGGACCGTGGTGTAGTTTGAGCATTAATAGAATCTATAGAATCTATCTAATGTATAGACAGTAGCAGAATGTGCAGAAGTGTAGCAATAAAGCAAGGGTAAATTGTTTAGGGTAAACGGAAGATATAGCAATTTGAAGATGAGCAGGAAAAGGAGGAGGGGGAGGATAAGGAAGTTGACAAGGAGGAAGAGAAAGTGGAAGAAGAGGAAGAGAAGGAGGAGGAAGAAGAGGGGAAGAGGGGACGACCACGAGGAGGAGGAGAAGCAGAAGAATAAGAAGAATAAGAACAAGGACAAGAACGAAAAAACAAGAAGAAGAAGAAGAAGAAGCAGAAGCAGGTATCTGACACTTTGCCAGACGAAGTGCCAGCTAATCTATAGCATCCGGAAATATGCTGCAAATAGCGAGGAGCATATACACCTGATGTCTGCTTTTCCCTCGATCCAGATTTGCCAAGCTGTCCACAAGGACCATCATGCCAACTAGAGAATTAGTCTGGAACTGATAAAGCACGGTACAGAAAAAACTCGATATAGCATGCCTAACCGCAATGTCTGGAGACGGCAGACATTAATCTATCTAGGACACTCATGTCTGGTAATAAGGCACAATCGGTGCTGCCTAGCGACAGCCTAATAAGGGCTAATAAGACAAAACTGACTGACGGCAAGCAACAATGACTGCAATTTGGCGGCCGTTAACCTTTCCAATGGCTCTAGACTTCCTCTCACACCAATATCTGATCCTACTCTCGACATTACGTCAAACCTATGTCGCAAATTTAAAAATTACGACAACAATAAAATGAATAATGAGAGCGTGGACAATGAGTTTGCGCTCTTATGCCTGCGGGGACATGAATGTGCTTTGCTTCCGCACTGCAGCTCAAGGTCATCTCGCGATCACGTGTATTACAACGCCCAACATTCTTTCCGTGAATTAACCTTTTATTCTGCTCTGCAGACATCATTACCCAACCTTTAAAAGCCATTGTGAAGATCAGTCAGAGAACCTTAAGGGCAAAGCTTTTATGAGGCAGCCTACTTTAAAGGAACTGTATGTATGTAACCCTGGAGACATACATACATACAATGTCATATATGCGTACACAGAAATACGTAAAAAGTGCATAGATGCAAGCATGTACGTTCATGCATGTACACACGTACATACATGATAACTCATACAGCGCACACACACAGACCTAACAAGTAACATACAGCCCCGAGTGACGTGTGCAATTTTTCCAGCAGTATAAGAACAATGAATAACAGCGGTAACGGGTTTACCGTCGCGGCAACAGTTGTTTGCAGTTTTGTTTGTATGTGCACTTGTTATAGCGCCCCCTTCAAGCTCTTGTTACTCAGAGGCGCTCCCGAATGCAGAGCGGACACTGCATCGGAGTTTCACGCCGAAGCGCTGAGCAATTGTGAGTGAAGGACTTGCCCAAAATCCTTACGCGGCGAGTTGGATTCGAACCTCGAACCTTCCGGCTCCAAGGCAACGACGCCACCACTAATTACTGCGGTAATGGTAACTCTTCTTTCTGAATAACTATTTTTATAGTACCTACACCTCTCTCTCTTCTTAAACCTTTCTTCTCGGCCATCTCGGGGTGTACCCACTAGAGACACCATGCACTGGGAGCACTGCTGAATGGTCATGGCTGTAAGCGGCATTATATGTTTAGAAATAACTAATTACATTACATTGCATGATTAAACTGTTGTGGTGATGATAATGACGCCAAACCAATGACCACTAAGCAACATTCCGAGACTTTTGGCTATATAAAATTCTCAGTAAATAAATAAAACCAATGACATACTGCATCTGACAGCTTCTGAAGCAGATGACGGTTCACTGCTTCCGATTTCATTGTGAGCAATCAACCGGAACGTGTAATCCACATCGGAGTTCAAGTCTTCAACCACGAATTCCGTCCCCTCAACAACCTCCCCCTGACGAGCTTTAATCCATCCGAAGACTTCCTCATCACCAGAGGAAGTCGTCACAATCCTCTGTTCCACCGTGAAACCGGTGACCGGGGTCCCACCATCAAACTCTGGTTGGCTCCACGAAATCCTTACGAACGTGGTACCAACGTCGAGTACCGTAGGAGCGCCAAGGGGTCCTGGAACGGTCAGAGGGTCCTTAGCGGTGAAGATGGAAGATTCGGAGGCTGGACTGGTCCCGATGGAGTTGATGGCAGTTATGCGGACGGCGTAGGTGGATCCGGGGAGCAGGGAATCGATGGATGACTGGAGTTCAGTTGATGGATCGTTTCCGGTGATTCGAGTCCAGGTACTGCTGTGGTCCTTACTGGTTTCGATGATGTATCCGGTCACGGTTGAGCCGCCGTCATGGTCCGGTGGTTGCCAGGTGACGTGGCATGATGATTTGGTGATGTTGTCGATGAGGAGGTTTGTAGGTGGCAGGGGTGGACCTGGAAAGTGAATGAATTCAATGGTTTTATAATGTTAGGTTGTGCAGTGGAATGAATTGCATGGATGAATTGATTGATTCGTTGATGAATGGATGGAAGAATTAAAGCATGGATAAATGGATGGATGTATCGATGGATGGATGGATGGATAGACGGATGGATATATGGATGAATATGAATGAATGGAAGGATGGATGTATGAAATAATTTATGGATGAATGAATGGATGGATAGATAGACGGGTGAATTAAATATGAATGGATGGATGGATGGATGGAGGCACGGCTTAATTATTCATTTATTTTCAATACGAGAATTTGCGTAGCGCCTACATGCCTATGGACAGAGAAATGTATGCAGAGGCATTTTATGGGGGACGGATTGATGAATAGATAAGCGGGACGAACAGTCGAATGACTTATTGAGTTTTACTGAAGGTAACGGTTATTCGGTGTCGTACATAAATTAATAAGTTGTTACTTAAAAATCAATCTTTAAACCTAGGAAAATAGAAGACAAACTCCACTCACTGAGAACGCTGACTTTAACACCAATAACAGCCATTCCAAATGAATTCTCCAGAACGACTCCGTACTTCCCAGAATCCTCGGATTTCGTTTCCTCAATCACGAACTGAACATTGTTTCCAATTACAGCGCATTTGACTCTTTCCCTGTTCAGTTGCGATTCAGTTTCCGATGTTAACTTAACGGAAGGAGGTGGATACGCAAGAAACTCTGCTTCAATGGTGAGGGTCTCTCCAGCTGAAATCGTCCTTTCGAAAAAGGTGGAAGAATCTTTCGTGATGTAAGGACCAGCTGGAAAATAATGATAATTTCCTTTATACTGTACAGTCCGGTTGACAGACCGCAACCGATTGTAGTGAACAGTTATGCAATTGAAACAATTCACAAGAACACAAATCACAAATCTTAAACACTTAATAGAACAGACATCATGCAATACAACGGCGCTAATAGCAGCCTACAAAGCACGTCTATCTATACGTGGAGGATTCGGGAATAGAACTCGAATCCACTGATCTCCATCTCAAAGTGTTAACCAATGCGCCACCGGGGTCTGACCGGTTCTCCCCCAATGAGAAACGATTACCTGCATTAGAATTAGGGTACCGGTATTCAAAGATAAGATAAGAAAGTTGCGGTAGTATATTATATCTTGTGTATTTGGTTTCATCAACATGAATTTAATAGGCCTAGCCTACACCACAGTTTAATTATGACAATATTTATACTTAAAAGATACTCTGTAGCGCTTGATGAAGTGACGATTGATATCTGATACATCGAATTTGATTAGGTCTATATTAAATGAATTAAATTAAATCAGATAAAACTATATTAGATAGGATCAGGTAAAATCATAATAAATTACAACGAGATTGGTGTAGATCATGGGAGTTGACCAAAAAGATAATAATTCTACAAAAAGGTCAAGATCTCACAAATTTTAATATTGAATATTTAAAAATGTTATATTAGATAATTATTAGACGCATTTATAGCAATTAATATTTATTAATTATTACTTCATGGTAAACTGGTATCCTGTACCTTCAATGACGAGTTGACCTGCAGACGACAGCTTTTCCATTTCCATTCTATATTCTCCAACATCTTCCCCTGAGATGATATCGCTAACAACGAGACAGTAGATGTTTCCATCAACTGTCGTCGTGTACTTATCACCAGGTGGTAGCACTTGTCCGTCCTTCGTCCAGCTAACCGGAAGTCCGGGCTTAGAGAGTTCGCAGACGAACGTCGCTCTTCCAGGCAGCATGGTCACCTTCTGGTTCTCTATGGGACGCACGATCTCCACTGGCTTCTCTGTAAAACAACAAAGATTGACTGTGGTCTGATATCGCTAGACATTACAGTTATACAATGTACATTGTTGTACAAAGTGTGTCTTTTCATTTCTAGGTGTTTATTTTTTGGGCCAAGATTTCTATTGCAATTTCTTAGTAGTTTTTTTCTTTCAGAAAATACATGTAGGAGACATTAGTTTAGCAGAATTTTAACCCCAACCATTTGAACCCCAAACTTTTTGAACCCCAACCTTTTCGGTCCCAAACCTTTTGAACCCCAAACCTTTTGAACCACAAACATTTTGAACCACAAACCTTTTAATTCCCAAACCTTTCGAACTCCAAACCATTTGAACCCCCCCGCCAACCATCCGGTGAACTGTTCGACTACCACGAACCACCTCCTCAGCAGGACAACTCCAACAGTCTTCAGGTACCGAACCCTAAGATTTAAATTGAACAGAACCCTAACCTTTGACGTTGAGTTGACACGACGACGTCAATGATCCGTAGTCACCGTCATCTACTTCAACCTCATACCCTGCGCCGTCATCCAGCGTCACGTGACTTATCGTTAGATGATGGACAAGTCCACCATCTTCGCAAGATATCCTCAGATGGTCATCTACTGAAGACTGACCACTGGTCAACGTTTGGTCAGCTCTCTTCCACGTGACTGGTCTCGACTTGGATAAGCGGAGCGTTAGGGTGACTGAATCATCCTCTGTTATGTCCTTGTCTTCAAGAGCATCAATAATCTTACAAGGAGATTCTGGAATAAAAAAAGGAAGACGAAATGATTGTATTTCCAGGGAAAAGAGGTTCTTCAAACATGAAATTCAAATCCTCATGGGAGTCAAAAGATTGGAAGGCGGGTCATTTCTGGCTAGCAAGTCATTTCTGGATCGTCGGTCACTTCTGGTTAGTGGGTCATTTCTGGCTCGTGAGTCATTTCCGGCTAGCGGGTCATTTATGAATAGCGGGTCATTTCTGGCACGCCGACAATGCTTTTCTGGTCCGCGAAGCCTTGTCTCAAGACCATTCACAGTATGTGTATTATGCTTTCTTTTGCTTTCAAATAAACTCTTCAAATCACACAATAATTGAAGATCCTCGTGTCTATAGGAACATGATAAATTATATTAGTTGACAGTTACCTTTTATGGCAAGTTTGCAAGTAGCCGTCATGACTCCATAAATATTATCATTAACATTGGCCGCATATTCTCCACCGTCCTCCATAGTTACGACGGATACAGCAAGAGTATGTTCTGTCCCGGTGCTATCAACGGTTGCTTGGCAACGGTCGTCAATGGCAACCGGATCAGCTCCCTTCATCCAGACAACGTTTCTCGGCTTCGTAAGAACGATGCGGAGTGCGATAGCATCTCCCTCGGTTGCTATGACGTCCGTTAGATTCTGCATCAGCTCACATTTGGCCTCTGAAGAAGTGTGTAACAGAATCAATGTGGGTATCTGGTAATTTGTACGTGCAAGGGTGCTATTCGGTGTTATTACTGATTAGGTACGATATTGAGCAACTACACAACGCCGCTCAAAGATAAAACACACTAGTGGTGATCTCTCATTCATTCATTTATTTATTCATTCATTCATTCATTCATTCATTTAATCATTTATTTATTCATTCATTTAATCAATCATTCATTCATTCATTTAATCATTTATTCATTCATTTATTTATTTATTCATTCATTCATTTATTCAAAACGGCAGTTAGTTGGCATCTCCTCAAGAAAAACTACTCTGAAGTCGCTATATTATAGATCATGAGCTGCAAGTTGAAGGCAATATACCTAAAGATAGAGTCACACACAAGCAAGACCGACTAACTGACTGACCGACTGATAAATAGCACTCGAGAATAAGCGAGTGCCCTGCGCTTGGATTTCGAGTGGCCCTTTGGAAATTTGGAGATTACGATTACGTTTTACGAAATAAGCAATTGTACCCAGGAACTAACAGACACAAGAATAGCAGACAGTAAAAAAGACACACTTGCAAAATAAATGAATTTCCTTACAAAATTTAAGTCAATAATGAATTAATTATATTTATAGGGCCTACATATCGCCTGCCCCTGCCATCGTTGTAACGTAATATGGTGTTACGAAATTCAATGCAATAGTTGTAACACAATGTGGTGCAAAGTAATAAAAGTCATACCTGTAACAGCAAGCGTACAGGTAGAGCTGACAGACCCATATTCCCCGTCATCCACCTGAGCCGTGAAGATTCCTTTGTCTTCCAGTGAGACGCTGGTAATTGTTAAACGATGCTCCAGTCCTTCCTTTTCAATGGATGTTGTATAGTTTGTAGTTTCAGATGGAAGTGGTTCCGTGCCTTTCATCCATGTCACCTTTCTTGGCTTGGAAAGGACCATGGATAACGACACTGGATCTTTTTCCAGGACTTCCATGTCTTTCAGTGGCACAACCACCGCACATGGTAGCTCTGAAAAGTTCAAAAATAATATGTCTTGTATAATATGACAACTATTGCCAGAGCTTTGTACCAAATTCTAAGCTCTGCAGTCTGCACTCAAGACATAAGGACTAGGCTATTAACTACGCCTAAACTCCGATGAAATTGAAAGAATGGAACATAACGGAACAAAACAAAATAAAATAGGCCTATAATTGAATATAACACCAGATCAAAAATATATATAATAGTCTCATCTAGGCAAGAATGGGAAAGTTTAGACCAGATGAGATTAGCCTCTGATATATGATAGACAGGAAATAAACATATATAGGGCAGATTATAGTTATTAGCTCATATTACAATAATATTACTAGCTCACAAATTGATCAAATTTAGATTAGACTATATAGTATATATCATAATTTTTTTTATTATACTATATACTACGAGATAATACGCGATTAGGTGCTTAGATGAGGTAATAAGCCTATGCGTAGAGCCCTGCAGTGCGCTATATAAATCTCTACAGATTAAACTAAAATATCCACTGATTAAATACCTTTAACGGTGACGTTGCAAGACGAACGGATGGTGCCATATCCAAGGTCATCGATGCTTGCGTTAAAGACAATGCCATTGTCTGCTAGGGAGGATGAAGTCAAGGTCAGCGTATGCTCCAGTTGACTGTCACTGATGGAGACTACCAGTCTCTTGTCGTCTGCTGGAATGGTTTCCGTTCCCTTCGTCCACTGGACCAGTCTGGGTTTGGAGAGGGTGAGCTTCAAGGAGAGGGACTCATTCTCCATGGTCTCAACGTCCTTTAACGCACTGGTTATCTCACACGGCAGTTCTAAACAAGTGGAGAGAAGAATTGGGGGTTAAACCAGTTGAGAGGTAAAGAGTAAAGACGCTGTGCTAAACAGCAAAAAACAATGTTAGAGAAAGAAATAAAATCGAACCACTACGACAGTGTCGATGTTCAACATAAATAGGTCCGCTTTATGATGTGCAATGTACATGTCAGATGGCCTAACGTAGGCCTAGATGTATTATACAAAAGCAAATACATGTAGATGTTTCCATCGCCTTTTAGCCCGCCCCAGCCTTGAGCCAGTCTAAATGATGTTAGAGTCGTAAGAAACAAGGGATTGGAGTATATAAAAATAGGGATAAGAAAGGCAGGGAGCTGTGAAACTCCGCATTTTAACATAATGTATACAGTTGAGGTAATCAAATAAAAATATTCCTCGCACCTTTCACAGTAATTTTTGAAGATGATGTAATGGCTTTGTATTCCTTGTCATCGATCTCAGCAGTGAAGATTCCACTGTCCTCAGTAGAGATGTCAGAGATCGTTAAGGTGTGTTCCAATCCATTCTCACTAACAGATGCTTCGAATCTCTTATCATCAACTGATATCGACTCACTTCCCTTCAACCACCGGACTGACCTTGGCTTTGACAGAACAATCTTCAGGAAAGTTGTTTCCTTTTCCAACACTTCAAGATCTTGCAGTGAAGTAACTATCGAACAGGGTTGCTCTGGAAAAATAAATGCACATAAAACTCTACAGTCATGAGATTATAATTTATATGATAGACGTTTACTTAATTTGAATTGATTGCTTTATATGGGACATCAATATGTGCACAATCTTCACGATTTAAAACAAACTTCTTGCCTGGCTAACGATTTAACAGCGAAGTTCTATTTTTTATGTTTATCAAAATATTATTATTATTATTGACTTTTTATATAGCGCACCGTCAAGGTATCTACTCAGAAGCGCTCGCAGTCCAACAACGGCTAAATAAGGCAGTTCTTAAGTGAGAAAGAAACATATTGGTGTGGCCTCTGGGCACAAAACGGAGTGCAACAGGGAGCCCATGCCAGATTCTACTGGAGCAACAAGAAAATAAAATAGCTCTTGACAGAGACAATGTTATGGAGTAAGTACCATGTGACAAGCAATACCTTTGACAGTAATTTTAGATGATGAAGTGATTGATCCATAGTCCTTGTCATCCACCTCAGCTGTGAAGATTCCACTGTCTTCAGTAGAGATGTCGGTGATTGTTAGCGTGTGTTCCAATCCATTGTCACTAACAGATGCATTGAATCTCTCGTCATCAACTGAGATTGATTCACTTCCTTTTGTCCACTTCAATTGTCTCTGCTTTGATAGAACGATCTTCAGAGAAGCCGTTTCCTTTTCCAACACTTCAAGATCTTGCAGTGGAGTAACTATCGAACAGGGTTGCTCTGGAAAAATTAAATTCATTAAATGGATTAAATGTATGGCGTGAGAAATGTAAAGAAAAGTTGCGCAAAGTCTGCAAATGTGCATAGGCCTACTTCAAGATTTTAGAATACCTACTTAATGAATCTTCTATCCATCAACCGATCTCAAATTTTCTAGGTCTGTATATCAGTCAGTTACCTAATTGGGTTAATCAAATCCCTGTTACAAAATTTTCAAGTAAGTATAGCATGCACTAGGCTGCCATTGATTTAAATGAATTACGAACCTTTAACAGTGATTGTGGAGGAGGATTTGATGAGTCCATAAACTTTATCATCCACCTCGGCTGTGAACAACCCAGTTTCCGCAGTTGAGATGTCGGATATTGTTAAGGTGTGCTCCAATCCACTGTCACTAGAAGAAACTTTAAACCTTTCGTGTTCTCCTGATATTGGCTTGCTTTCCTTCATCCACTTTACTTCTCTTGGTTTTGACAGAACGATCTTTAAGGAAGCTGTTTCTGTTTCCAGGATTGTGACATCTTCCAGTGGAGTGACAATGGAACACGGTTTCTCTAAAAGAGAAAAAATGACACTCATTTATGTAACAAGCAGTGAGATCAACTCTTCTATGGTTATCAGGATAGTTTTGGTACATGCTCAACATGAAAGACCAGCGCCGAAAAGAAGGGCTCTGAGGGGCGCTGTATAATTTTCGATTAAGAAAAAAACACATAGCTGTCATTTACTAACAATAGCTATCTGTTCTTTCAATTAACCCTCAAACAAAATCCTCAAATCTCTTTCAGATTGTAATTTTTTCACCTATTAATTCAACCGTTCAAAAATCCATCCATTTATCGAATCACTTCCATCAACGCTGTCAATATTCCGTTAAGAACCGTGATAATACATGTATTTAGAAAGTAGGCTAATACCTTTGACAGCAACCGTTGACGATGAGGTAATGCTACCATAGTCTTTGTCATCCACCTCAGCTGTGAAGATTCCACTGTCCTCAGTAGAAATGCTGGAAATTACTAGCGTGTGTTCCAATCCATCATCACTAACAGATGCTTTGAATCTCTCATCATCATCAACTGAGATTGATTCACTTCCCTTCTTCCATTTTACTTGTCGTGGTTTCGTCAGTGTGACCTTCAAGGACGTCGTTTCCGTCTCCAGCACTTCAACGTCTTCCAGTGGAGTAAGTATCGAACAAGCTTGTTCTGAAGATTAACACACACTCAGAAATTATATGAAATCTAATAAAATATAAATGAAGTAAATAAAAATAAACCGGTCATGGGAAGCCTTTTAGAACATACTCGTAGTGTTCAATGCCTGCTTGGTTCAGAAGTTAACTTAGACACTTTACAAGAAAGATTCATGACTTAACGAGAGTCTAACCTATTAGTTAATCTGCTTGGCAGCCTAGGCACCCATCATTTAATCACTGAACCAACCAATCAATCAATTAATCCATCAATCAGTAATAAAAAAATCAACTATTTAATCAATCAATTCATCTATGTATGGATAAAGCATCATCCATCTGACCAATGATCACCTATCCATCATAACAACACTTTCATCATCCACTATTCAATGTCCCATCCATTCATCTATTCAGCCACCAAAGTGCAACCCAACCCACCAATAAACCATTCTATCAATTCAATCAATCATTCTACTAATTCAATCAACCATTCTACCAATTCAATCAACCATTCTACCAATTCAATCAACCATTCTTCCAATTCAATCAATCATTCTATCAATTCATCCATTTATCGATCGATCATTTCGGAAGTCAGATTTCGTGAAAAGCTATAAGCAGCTATCACGTTTTCTAAAAAAGCTTAGAAAGCCAAACCTTTGACGGTGATAGTGGCTGAAGAGGTGATGGTTCCATAGTCTTTGTCATCCACCTCAGCTGTGAAGATCCCAGTGTCTTCCGTAGACAGGCTTGTAATTGTTAAGGTGTGCTCTAATCCATCATCACTAGAAGATGCTTTGAATCTTTCATCATCAACCGAGACCAATAAGTCTCCTTTCATCCACTTCACTTGTCTTGGCTTCGACAGAACGACCTTCAGAGACATGGTTCCTTTCTCGAGGATTTCAACATCAGCAAGCCCATGTATTATTGAACATGGTTTCCCTGCAGGCAATGATAAAAGAGAGGTGTCCAGTTGCAATAATGATTCAAAACAAATAAATTAAGTTAACAGTTAACTATACCTTCTGGTTGGATAAAGACCGAATCAAGTATCAACTGAAAGGTATTCATTTCACTGTGAATTTGAAGAATTTGCAGGCAGTATAGGCCTAAGTCAATTTAAATGCAATGGTGAAATAAATAATGCTGCGTAGCCTATCTGTTGATTTACTACATAAGCAACTGATTGATTGATTGATTGATTGTCTCATAGCCTTGATTGACTCATTTAAGTTAGTTAAATGAACACATTGAAAGACATTTTTAAAATTAATTAATTAATTCAAAAGATTACTGACTTATGGTATACCTTTGACCGTGATGGTGCAAGTTGATCTAAGCATCCCATACAAGTTGTCGTCAACCTCAGCAGCAATTGATCCATTCTCGTCAGTTGAGACATCCGAAATTGTCATTGTGTGAGCAAGGCCATTGTCTGCGACAGCAAGAGTGATCCTTTTGTCATCCGCCGAGATTGGTTGACCTCCCAGCATCCATGACACGTGACGTGGTTTCGACAAAACGAGCGACACTGAGGTCGTGCTGCCCTCAACTGTCTCGACGTCACTCAGCTTAGTGAGAATGGCACAAGGTTGTTCTGTGAACGGAATTAGGCAAAGAGTTTGTGCGTAATATCGTAGCCTATATAGCAATCATGACATGCAAAGATAATTCATAGACGACATAAAAAAATAGGAAGATCTCACCAGGACATCTACTAGATGGACGTTTTCTCAAGTCATAACAATCAGTAGGCCAGAATAATTTATATGGAGAATGATTAATTAAATTAAATATGCAAATAAAAAATGATTTATTCCAGAAGTCTATTTTTCGTTAAGCCTTTCGTAGGCCTATGCAGTAGCCTATAGTCGCTAAATTCACTAATTAAGCCGCTAATTTAGTCACTGATATAGTCGCCAATATAGTCGCTAATATTGAGCGCCTCTGATTACGGTAGGTTGTACTGTGAGAGGCGCTTTATAAATCCAAAAATAGAATAGAATAGAATAGAATATAGGCTAAGTCTATAGTCGTTAATATAGCCGCTCGCTCATAATAGGGCCAGTCGTTTACATAGCCATAATACAGACATGCTCGCTTAGTGCATTCGATCATTTTCGATTCCATGACAATGCTTAGACTGATAATCACCGTTCTAATAAACCTACCTTTGACGGTGAGCGTGGCTGAAGAGGTGATGCTTCCGTAATCTTTGTCATCCACTTCGGCTGTGAAGATCCCGGCGTCCGCAGTGGAAATGTCGGAGATTGTTAAAGTGTGCTCCAATCCATTGTCACTAACAGATGCATTGAATCTCTCATCATCAACTGATATTGACTCACTTCCCTTCAACCACCTGACTGACCTTGGTTTTGACAGGACAATCTTCAGGACAGTTGTTTCCTTTTCCAGCACTTCAAGATCTTGCAGTGGAGTAACTATCGAACAGGGTTGCTCTGGAAAAATAAATATAATCAAAAGACACGGTGTATAGCACAACGTACTAAATGCGACAGACACGTACTTACATGCAATTAAGGTCATACTGAGTCTCAATATATACGTGCATTCACGATTCAGAGTAACTTCAATTTTGCATATAGACCTAACAACTGAGCTATATATTTCTCTACATCTCGCTACCACATAGTTTGATGCAAGAATATGCTAATTATATTTCTTAAGAGTGACTATTTTTGTTTCATGACTAGGCCTACACTGTCCAACAAGCAATAGGCTACCTTTGACAGCAACTGTTGACGATGAGGTAATGTTGCCATAGGATTTATCATCGATCTCAGCTGTGAAGATTCCACCGTCCTCAGTCGAGATGCTGGTAATTGTTAAGGTATGTTCCAATCCATCATCACTAACAGATGCTTTGAATCTCTCATCATCAACTGAGATTGGTTCACTTCCTTTCATCCACTTCAATTGTCTCTGTTTCGATAGAACGATCTTCAGAGAAGCCGTTTCCTTTTCCAGCACTTCAAGATCTTGCAGTGCAGTAACTATCGAACATCGCTGCTCTGGAAAAATTAAATGCAAATAAAAAGCTATGGCGCAGTTTAAAAAACTCAGTGTAACGAATTAAATGCGGCAGGCACTGAATATGGGTCGTTGTACAGAGCCTCAATAATACGTAATTCACTATTCAGAGTAGGACCTACATGTAACTGTTATTATGCCTACCGATCTAACAGGTGAACTATTTCTTTAACTCTCTCGTCCAAATGTCATGTCATGTCATGTCAATCACCGACGTCGCTGCGCGACGGTTGGTCGCATGCATGGACTACAGCTCTCCACTGCCTCCTATCGCGTGCAGCGGCGAGGAGATTGGATCCGGAAAGACGGGACCAAGCAAGAATGTTGTCAATCCAGCTAATACGCGGTCTACCCTTGCGTCGACAACCTTCCACGTGACCCAGCATAATGGCTTTTTCCACGCAATCCTGGGGAATCCTGATGATATGACCGAAATAGTTTGATGAAAGAAGACATTAGTTAGCCTTCTCGATATGTAATGTAATGTACTGTAAATCCTCGAGAATTTCTCAGTGCTCACAAAAGTCAGAGTGACCAGTGTAAACACCGGCGCTAAATCAAATCAAGTCCTCAGCAGTCAAAATTGCCTTTGTAGGCCTAAGGCACAATTATGTACATACTTCGTTGAGGAATTTTCAACCAACAATATTATATTATTAAATTATATAGCACAACTACTGTACAATAAGCAATACCTTTGACAGTAATCGTAGACGATGAGGTGATGAATCCATAGTCTTTGTCATCCACCTCAGCTGTGAAGATTGCACTGTCCTCAGTTGAGATGTCAGTGATTGTTAGCGTGTGTTCTAATCCATTGTCACTAACAGATGCTCTGAATCTCTCATCAACTGAGATTGGTTCACTTCCTTTCATCCACTTCAATTGTCTCTGTTTCGATAGAACGATCTTCAGAGAAGCCGTTTCCTTTTCCAACACTTCAAGATCTTGCAGTGGAGTAACTATCGAACACCGCTGCTCTAGAATTTCCAAATGCAGTCACCAATTAAAGTATGAAGTGTAATCTTCATTTTTATTCATTTCAATTATTGAACCCCAGAAAAAAACATTTTTACAACTAAAGCAGTAGGCCTACATCAATAACTAATGTAACAGGACTTTGAGTAATTTAATTCTGAATTACTGTATGATAATAAATATGCTCATATTTATTTCAAGAATTCATTCATTTCAAGAATGTATATAGGGCCCCTTCAAGAAGTCCACTCAGAGGCGCTCTGAGTCCAACCATTTAGGCTAATTATAAAGATTGAAATCATATCCATCTATTTCCAGTCACCAGAAATATGAAGTACCAAGTATTTATATGCAAATAGCCTATTGCCTATATATACACCGAATAATTGCCAACCTAATGATCAGTTCCGTTTCATTTTCTTTGTTTACTCCATTGTGAGATTCCTATTCTCTGACTACAACACGATTTGAAACTGAGAATTTGTAAAATCGCTTTTGTTATCTGGTGAATATATTTTGAGACAATAGTGGTAAGAAATACCTTTGATAGTAAGCGTGGCTGAAGATGTTATAGTTCCATAGGCTTTGTCATCCATCTCAGCTGTGAAGATTCCACTGTCCGCAGTAGAGATGTTAGAGATTGTTAACGTGTGCTCCAATCCATTGTCACTAGAAGATGCATTGAATCTCTCATCATCAAGTGAGATTGACTCGCTTCCTTTTGTCCACTTTACTTGTCTTGGTTTCGACAGAACGACCTTCAGAGAAGCTGTTTCCTTTTCCAGGATTTCAATGTCTTCCAGATGGGAGATGATCGAGCATGGCTGCTCTATAACATTTAAACGCAATTACAACTTAGAGTGCAAAGTGCATTGTAGCGGGATTTAATGTAATATTTAATCATAGACCTATTCTATGATATAAAAAATGAGGCATATCTATAATTATAGGCCTATATAATTGCGCTTTATGTCTAATATCTAACCATGCATATTCGAGCCTTTTGCGTGGATGGCCCAGTGATCTGGAATGGGTCCAACAGGAGCTACATGTAGGCCTACGTCCGCTTCCTGGGGCTCTAACTGAAGTATTTTAACAAAATAAGCTCAAAATTGCACTTTTTCGTGCTATAGTCGGGAGCGCATGATCCATCTGAGCAGTCCTCTTCAAGACGCGCTATAAAAATTATTGAATAAAATTAAGTTAATAAACGGAATGGTCGAAATTTTTAGACTATTTTCTCTGTTGGAAGAAGGTGTTAGATACCTTTGACAGTGATAGAACATGATGAAGATATGACGCCATATGTATTGTCAGCAACGTCAGCCCTGAAGGTACAGTTCTCCTCCAACGTCACGTCAGATATCGTCAGGGTGTGTTCCAGCCCGTTGTTCAATTCCGACACTTGAAATCTGGGGTCATCGGATGGTACGGGTGCTTCATGTTTCATCCACTGAACTTGTCTTGGCTTTGAAAGAGTTAAGATCAGCGATACTGATTCATTCTCCATGACATCAACGTCTTTCAATGACGTGAGAATTTTGCACGGCCGTTCTGAAAGATATGAAAGATGCTAAGCATATTTTGTGAATTCGACAATTAATTAGTTATTTATCATTCATCATGCATCATCTCATTTTACCTCAGTTAACCAGTGGCAGCGCTATAGCAGGGCAAACGAGGGCAAAATAATGCATAAAAGTTCATGTCCTGGTGTTTGGCCTGGAATTTTTTTCCCCATCCAGAATTTATTTTGGGCATAAATCGACCCATACACTCTCATATGACTGTTCTCAGTGTTCTGACTATGCCCGATTACAGAAAATGTCTCGCGCCACCTCCGCATTTAACATTACTTCGTTATAAGTCACCATACCTCACCTTACCGTACCTTATTTTAAATTACCATATCTCAGAGTATTATTATAAAAAAATTAATTAAAGGATTTTTAATTTATTAAGCCAGAACATACCTGCAACTGCTATGGTACATGATGATGCTGTGGTGCCATTTTCGCCGTCTTCAGCCTCAGCAGCAAAGGTGACGGAATCATCATCGAGACAGGCAGAGAGTATTATCAATGTGTGCGTCTTGGCATCGTCGCTGACAGATGTTCGGTACCTGTCATCTGAGTCTTGGACTAATACGGATCCTCTCAGCCACCGTACAGACCTTGGTTTGGACAGGGTGACGTTCAGGCTGCACTCCTTTCCTTCCAGGACTTCGATATCACTTAGAGGAACGACCACAGCACAAGGCAACTCTGCACAGTTTAGCAAGATAGCCTATATAGCAACATTGGCTGAATCCATAGAGATTCCAATACGACGTCATGTATGTGTTTATTTATGTATGCATGCATGAGTGCTTGAATGTATGTATATCTGTATGTACGAATATGTGCATATATATATATATTATGTACAAACATATGTATGCATGTACGACGAGTACGTGTACCAGTGTACAGTAGGCCTATGTATGATGCACACATGTAAGCATGTATGGGCGCATGCATGCACATTACATTACATACTAATGTATTTGCGTTTGTACATACATGAGACTATTGAAGGAAGGAAAAAGTTGAGGGAGGGTTGGGGGCTCTACTGTTGGAACTGGTGCAATAACAAAGAAGCTACATTAGACTAAACAGAAATAAACGAGCAAAGAGAATATAACCAACCGAATTTAAATATCGCTATACTTCTGTACCTTCCTCATGGCAGGACACCAAAACCAACAAAATTATGATCCCATACATAAGCCGAGAGACACAAAAGAACAAAGGTTGGTGAAGAACAACAGAAGAGAACTGAAACGGAACAGGGCCTACCTTTAACGCTGAGAGCGCAGCTACTCGTTAATGTTCCATATTCACCGTCATCAACATGTGCCGTGTACAACCCACCATCTCCAAGGCCGAGTTCATTCAAGCATAACTTATGCTCCAAACCGCTTTCACTAATGCATGATTTGATCCTCTCGTCATCGCATGGAATCGCTTCATCGCCCTTCGTCCATCTTACTCCTCTCGGCTTTGACAGGATGAGGTTCAGCGAAGCGTGACTCCGTTCAACTGCCTCAGCATCTTCGAGAGCGGACACGAACGAACATGGCTTCTCTGTAAGATTTCAAGTAGCAAAGCGTGTACAGTCTTGTATACAGAGATATACTTCGATAAGTACATGGAAATTTGTTCACATTTAGCAAACATAAACCGTAAACCAGATAATTATGTGAAAGCGAGACAGACAGATATCAGCAGTCAGTCAAAGAGACAGACAGATATCAGCAAAGAACCATAGGTGCATTGATATATTAATTTCTTCACTCACAGCATGGATTAATGAACTGCGACTGACAGAGTGAGCTATAGATAAGAGGGGGAAAAGACAGACAGAAACAGAAACAAAGTGAGGGATACATACAGACAGACAGACAGATAGACAGACAGACAGACACAGACAGACAAAGAAAGATTCAAGTATACTATGGTGTGGACTGTGAAGAAAGAGTTGAGATACAAGAACAGTGTCAAGTAAAATGGAAATCTATTGACACCAAAGCCCGAACTCTGCGTCACAATAGCCTACAATGTACATGTAAGGACAGAGATCAACCCAGTGCCTACACGTCCCTCACAGTAGCTGCAAACAAACGAAATCTTCCAACCTTTTACAGAAACTGTGCAGGACGAACTGACGCTTTCGTATTCGTTGTCCTCCACAGTCGCAGTGAAGACGCTGCTATCGTCATCCATAGTTACGTCCGATATCTTCAGGGTGTGTTCCAGTCCATCACTACTTCCGGTTGCTCTGAACCTCTCGTTGTCCTCCGTCAGTTGCTGCCCGCTGCCAGTAAACCACTGGACTTTCCGTGGCTTCGAGAGGATCAGTGTTAGGAGGACAGTTTCCGATTCCACTACATTGATGTCCGTCAGTGAAGAAACGATCTTACAAGGCCCCTCTATAAATAAGTAAAGTAGTAAGTGCGAGTAGCTGTGGAATGTAAGATACAGGATAGGAAAATATAAAATGAGGTATGGCATAGGTACTGCAAAGGTAAAGTAAGGGTTAGGTAAAAAAAAGGGAAAAACTTTTGTAGGCCTATAGTAAGGTAAATTTAGGTCATGTAAGGCAATATAAGATTATTATAAAGAAAGAAAAGATATAAAGGTTAGACAATGTGGCAAATGTCCACACAATGCGAGGAGGAAACGTGGTAAGATCAGGTTGGGAATCAACTAAAGGTGAGACGTTGATAAAGCATGAGAGACAAAAGCATGAGAGACAAAAGCATGAAAGACAAAAGCTTGAGAGACAAAAGCATGAGAGACAAAAGCATGAGAGACAAAAGCATGAGAGACACAAGCATGAGAGACACAAGCATGAGAGACAAAAGCATGAGAGACAAAAGCATGAAAGACAAAAGCATGAGAGACAACAGCATGAGAGACAAAAGCATGAGAGACAAAAGCATGAGAGACAAAAGCATGAGAGACAAAAGCATGAGAGACAAAAGCATGAGAGACAAAAGCATGAGAGACAAAAGCATGAGAGACAAAAGCAGGAGAGACAAAAGCAGGAGAGACAAAAGCATGAGAGACAAAGGCGTGAGAGACAAAAAGCAGGAGAGACAAAAAGCATGTGAGACAGAGAGAATGGATGATCATACCTTTGACAGAAACAGTACTGGAAGACATGACTGCACCATATTGGTTGTCTTCAACACTGGCAGCATAGATGCCACTGTCTTCCACAGAGATGCCGGATATTCTTAAGCGGTGACATAAACCGGATTCATCGACGGATGCAATGAATCTCTCAGAGTCGACTGGAATTGGAGAGGTTTCTTTGATCCACGTGACTTTCCTGGGTTTGGAGAGAACGAGTTCCAGGGAAATCTCATCTCCTTCAACCACTTCTATGTTCTTCAGTTCAGTTAGTATCTCACAACGTTGCTCTGAAATAATAAACAACAGGACCTCAACACCATCGCTACAATCACTCACATAATTATTAATCCGTCTGTGCTATATTTATAGGCTGTGGAAACCGTCAGAAAATGGTGTCTAATCATTCAAATGATTTTTGTCGACTTTCAGGGAGAAGATTAAACAATACTTAAGTTTAAAGTATTAGAATTAATTACATTTATTTTACTTTAATTGTTTCTCGCTCATTTTGTATTTATTTCATTATCCTCACCAATTCCAAATTTTCCAAGAGCTCCACTCCATGTCTTACAGTAATTTCCAACCTTTGCATTGAAATTCCCATAGTAGCCATATAACAGTCTAACTATGACCAAGTGTTGACTGATGATATTTGAAAAGTGGTCGTCTGCAGAGTCGCATAAAATATAAAGTAGGCCTATAGGCTACACTGTGGAAGGCAGGGAGCTTGTGTATCTGCGGTCTATAGGAAGATGACCACTGTTTAAAAATCATAATAGAGCCCATGAAATGACTTAAAGAAGCATGAATAGATTATTCACAATGTGATGATAATCGTCATCCAATTGCCAGACAAAGTCATAGCGAAAAAGAGATCAAGATGAAAATGAAATTATCGAGTTGCAAACCTTTGACAGACAATGTAGACGATGACGTGATGGTGCCATAGTCTTTGTCTTCTACCTCAATTGTGAAGATACCACTGTCTTCAACAGAGACGCTGGTGATTGTTAAGGTGTGTTCCAATCCATCATCGCTAGAAGATGCTTTGAATCTCTCATCATCAACTGAGATTGATTCACTTCCCTTCTTCCATTTCACTTGTCTCTGTTTTGATAGAACGATCTTCAGAGAAGCCGTTTCCTTTTCCAGCACTTCAACGTCTTCCAGTGGAGTAATTATCGAGCATGGTTGTTCTGGAAGAAATAGAGTAGGCCTTTTCACAGTCAACAGATGGAAGTATAATTAGTATATAAAAATCTATTATTTGAGCTGTGGCTGGACTGGGAGCGCCTCTGAGTAGGTTTCTTAAAGAAGCGCTATATAAATTCACGAAATGAATGAATGAATAAAGCATTGTACATTTGCCGCACACCTTAGCTTAAAGGTTTTCCTTGACAACGGCATAAGGATAAGAAACTGATAAAGATAACCGTGATGATTATGCCCATCATTCATTCATTCTTTTAAGCATTTAGAAACACAACAAAACAAAGGTTACACGCGGTTCAGAAGACAATTACTATAGAACCATTGCAAATTGATGTGGAATTTGTAATATCCCAATTGTTCCAAGCTTCTTCTTCTTAAAAACTGCGTCGGAGGTAACAAAACAATCGTCCAAGCAGTCAGCATACTTTATCACATTTCCAGCATCATGACAATGTTTGTATGTTTGTACGTGCACTTGCTATAGCACCCCTTCAAGCTCTCACTACTCAGAGGTGCTCCCGAATGCAGAGCGGACACTGCATCGGAGTTTCACGCCGAAGCGCTGAGCAATTGCGAGTGAAGGACTTGTCCAAGTTCTCTACGGGGCGACTTGACGTGGATTCAAACCTCGAACCTTCCGGCTCCAAGGCAACGACGCCACCACTACACCACCGTGCCCCACAATGTATTGCAACCTTTAAATAATAATAATATTATTATTCCAACCTTGAACGCTCAACACAGCTGATGAGACAAACGTTCCATATTGTTTATCGTCCACGTTGGCCTCGATTACTCCACCATCCTCAACGGTGATGTCGGATATCGTCAGAGTGTGTCGCTTTCCATCATCGCTGACGTACACCTGGAACCTCTTGTCGTCTGTGGGAACCGGTTCACCAGACCGGAACCACGTCACGGTCCGTGGCTTTGACAGAATCAGATCGATTGGAATGGTTTCCGACTCCGTGGCTTCAACATTCTTCAGTGGTGAGACGATGGAACAGCGCTTCTCTGTATGCAGACAGAGTAAAGTTACTTTTGCGGCGTCAGTGTTTCTAGTAACTGCCATACATGTAGCATAACAAATGTCATAGAGCCCTATGGTTAGTTTACACATGGACTGAGGGTGGGCTTCTTTAATGGACGCTATAAATTCTTAAAGTAAATGAATGAATGAATGAATGAATGAATGAATGAATGAATGAATGAATGAGTGAATGAATGAATGAGTGAATGAATGAATGAGTGAATATAATCGAGGACATCGTCAAAGTGGCTCGGAAGGCCTTTAATCAATGTTAGGACCACTGCAAATTAGCAGAAATTCTTAAGGCTCATGGCAATGAAAAAGCCCTGCTGGCACTATCTTAAGTAGCGTCCAGGGAAAGTCGTTGAATCATCCAAGGCATTCCACGAGTCCACACTGAAGAAGTCTGAGGTAGCCATATCCGGTCAGCATACCCAAACGGAGCTCACTATTATAAGGATCCATAATTGCGTGGCACAGCGGTGGTCAGGAGCGGATCCAGGGGGGGCCAATCCGGCCATGGCCCCCATTGAAAACTGCCATGGGACGTGGCCCCCCACATTTGGTGTGAAATTATCAATACGAATATGGGTGTAATGGATATTGGCCCCGCCCCCTATTCGGAAAATTGTATGGGACGTGCCCCCCCCTCCATTCGGTTTTCAAGTTGAGGACTAAAAAAAGGTCATCAACTTTTTTGGCGGATGAAAAGTACTTTTTTTCTCAACGACCGATCACTATTTTTCGAATTTTTTTCCTTTTTCTCATCCAAGATCTAAGACTTTGGCCGGGGGGCCCTTGGAACAGTTCTGGATCCGCCACTGGCGGTGGTGTAGGTGTATATATGTTCGGTGCCTTGAATTCGCCCCAAGTCGACACGCAGGGATCCTGAGGAAGTCCTTCATTTGCAATTGCTCGTGCACTTTGGCGTGAAACCCAGATTCAGTGTTCTTGTTGTACTCGGAAGCGCTTCTGATTAGAAATCTTTATGGGGCGCTATACACATAATACATATTAAGCTTACATACGGATGCCCTACCTCTGACTGTGACCTGGCACAATGACTTTGCCACACTACCATCGTCCACGACTGCACTGAATTGACCTCCATCTTCACACTCAATTCTCACGATTGTCAGTGAATGTTGCAGACCACTGACGCTGGATGCCATCTTGAACCTATCGTCGCCAGGTGACGCCAGTGAAAGGTCATCGCTTCCTCTCAGCCAGGTCACTGATCCGGGTTTCGATAGTCGAACGACGAGGGTAACGCTGTCGTGTTCTCGTGGCTCAACGTCCGTCAGACTGGTGGTGATGCGACATGGTTCGGCTGTGTTGTCAAAGTCAATTATAGATGATTTAGTCATATTACAAAGAGTAAATTAATCGGTGATGAAGATGATGCTGATGCTGATGATGTTGCTGTTGCTGTTGATGATGATGATGATGATGATGAAGATGATGATGATGGTGATGGTGATGATGATGATGATGATGACGACGACGAAGAAAGTGATGATGATGATGATGATGATGATGATGATGATGATGATTATGGTGATGATGATGATGATGATGATGCTGATGATGATGATGAAGAGGACGACTAGGAGAAGAAGGAGAAAGAAGTGGAGAAAGGAGGAGGATATAGAAGAGGAGAGGAGGAGAGAAAGATGACGACGATCTCTCATTATATAGGTTGCCCACTACAACTATAGGCCTACCACCACCATCGACTAAAACTGAGGTTTGACCGCTGCATAATACAGCTACAGTTACTGTAGACCACCTCGAAACAGTATACCAAACGCTTGCCAGTATAGGCTTATGCACACAGCGCTTTAACGCCGTACAGCGCTCAGACCGCTGTTTTGTGCAAGTGCTACGATGAGGTCGAGAGCCTTAAGTACGGTACAGTTCTATAGTTTATTTGAGTCTGAGGAATAATGTTTTCTACCTCGGGCGATTAAAGATTGAAATTAACAATTAAAATTATAATAATAATAATTGTTAAATTACCTTGCACATTGATCTTGCAAGACGATGATAATCCTCCGAAGATACCATCGTCCACCTGAGCCGTGTACTCTCCGCTGTCCTCAGTTGTGGCGTCCAATATCCTCAACCGATGGTCAAGTCCACTCTCACTAACTGAAACCTGAAACCTAGAAGAGAATCTGGAAATTTCAGTCGAGTCCTTCGTCCAGATCACTGGTCTCGCTTTCGACAAGGTCAACGAGAGATCGATCGACTGCCCCTCCGTCGTTTCCTGGTCACTCAAGAATGTCTCTACGACGCACGGCTCTTCTAATAACAGAAATGCACAAAACAGCATGATGCATCACACATCATAATTATATTGCAACATGTTTTAAAGTGTAAACCTGCATAGACCTTAAACTGTATTGAATAACAATTTAAATGTTAAAAGAATATTCATAGAATATTCGAAGGATATTGAAGTTTTTTCATTTCTTGAACCAAACTATGACCATATCGGATGACTCTGCTGGCTCTTTCTACCGTCTTTCTTTTTGACCAGGCCTGGGTTGGGAGCACCTCTGAGTAGAGATCTTGAAGAGGCGCTATATAAATTCATGTGATTGATTGATTGGTCTTCGGAGTTGCAATGAATTACGATTTTTACTCCAACTTTACAGGAATAGACAAAAGATTGCCGATCAGGTAAAATCATCGTATAAGCATTATTACTCGCAGATCAATCACATCAGTAGAACAACCAATTGACACTTGTTCGTCTTCTCACCTTGAACTTCTTCAACTTCTTCCACCGAATCCTTTTGATCTTCCACGGGACTCACTGCATCTAGTGACCCTTCATCTTTCGCCTCATCCACAACGTCATCACTTGCTACACTACTACCGAGGACATCATCAGTTGCGCTCGGTTCTATCTCAACCACAGCTTCCGGCTTCTTCTCCTCCGGCTCCCTCTTCTCCATGTGCTCCAGCTTCTTCTCCAGCTTCTTTTCCTCCTCTTCAGTATCCTTCAATGTCTTCTCCACTTCACCATTACCACCAGCTGATGTTTCGTCTGTCACCTGACTTGCATCTCCAGCTACCTCGAACAATTCCTCAGTTTCATCATCAAAGCTGATTAGATCCCGTTCCACCCAAGTCTCCTTCTTGTCCTTCTTCTTGGTTTCAACTGCCTCTCCAACTTCCACCGATACTGATTTCTCCTCAAGAAGTTCTTCCACTTCCACGGAAGTTTCATTCTCCTCTGAGATGAAACCTTGCTCTGTCTGGGCAACGGGCATCACGTCCAGTCCAGCTAAAGTTTCTCTCTCCTCTTTCCACAGATCTGTCTCAACCGTCCTCTCAAGAACCTCGCTAACCGCTGCGGATGCTGTCTCCTCTTGTCCTGCCTCTGAGACACTCTCCACCTCTGGAGTACTGGCTGAAAGATCTACATAATCCTCGGATCGCTGTTCCACACTAGAAGACTCGAACTCAAGGTCAGCTCGACCTTTGGATTCGATTTTGGAAAGGATCTCCGCATACTGAAGATCGGACAGAAAATCTAAAAACAGAATGAAAAGAATTTAAACATTACGGGGCGCTTTTTACGTCACAATGATAATATAGACCTAGACCTATAGAACAATGAGAATCCATAGGGCATAGGCTATAACAATACCACACGTACAGTACAAACTATCATTCTCGACAAATACTATTGTATTTTAGTGTTACATAATGCTATGCAACACTGCACTATGCTATAGTAGGCCTACTTTAGTATACTAAATTGTTCAAGTACAGCACGATACTATACCAACTTTATAATAGACCTACTACTCCATGATTAATTTTGATATAATTTATTGTAATGTAGCCTACTCTTATGATACTATATACACACTGTGGGGCGCGGTGGTGTAGTGGTGGCGTCGCTGCCTTGGAACCGGAAGGTTCGAGGTACGAATCCACTTTGCCGCCTACTTAAGGACTTTGGGCAAGTCCTTCACTCACAATTGCTCAGCGCTTCGGCGTGAAACTTCAATGCAGTGTCCGCTCTGCATTTGGGAGCGCCTCTGAGTAGAGAGAGAGCTTGAAGGGGCGCTATAACAAGTGCACATACAAACAAACAAACTTTAGACGTACCTTCAACGAGCAAAACACAAGACGATGTGTCTTTGCCATAAGTGCACTTGTACTCGGCCTGGTCAGTTCGTTTCAAACGACGAATGACCAACGAATGACGCAAACCATCGTCCAGCTTCTCGTACTTGACGTCATCCTCAACAACCTCAGCATCGTCCTTCAACCACGTCAAGCGCTCTCCATCCTTCGTTACCTCGCAGGTCAAGGTCACTGTAGCGCCCTCCAGACACTCAAGGTCCTGCAGGCAAGTCGTGAACGCGTACGGCAGCTCTGAAACGATGATTAAACTGGTTGCTCAAGGTCTCTGAAGTTTTCCCGAATATACCCTGCGATCAACGGTTACTATTGTCTTGTCTAGGCCTATAGTAATTAGGTATACGTGTTGCATTGTATTGTATTTATAGGCCCTACTGTATTCATATAGCGCCTCTCACAGTGTACACTAGCCAGAGGCGCTCCCAGTGCGTGAGATCAAGAGAGAAAAACGTGGTCTTGAGACAGCGAACAGAGACACTTGGCCCATTAGTTAACAAGGACGAACGCGTGGAAGGAGGAAGCTGGTTCCACAGTGCAAGGTATAAACAGTTATCAGATATATCTGTAGGCCTTGATTATATAGGTAAGTTACTATCAGTAACAACGTAGGCCTATATTACAAAACTCAATTAGGTATAGGCCTTTAGTGGAAAGCAAACGCGACCAGTCAACGAAGAAGAACTAGGATTATAGGCCTAATGATGTTCGTATGTCACGACAGGCAGGAAATTTACACTTCGAAACGTAGGCCTGTGTTGAATCGACACGAATTTTGAAAGCTTTAGAGAAAATGTGACCAACGTTGATATTTTTATAACTTCACTACATGTATATTCCTAGCTCCACCGATGAGGATGGGTGGCTAGTTCGCACTTATCGCACGGTTGATGTAGGCCTCTCATCTTGCAGTGGCGGCGCCAGGGGGGGCTAGGGGGGGCTAAGCCCCCCCTATCGGCGGCTCAGCCCCCCCAAACAAAACGAGGAAATTTTCTACAACTGCTAACTTCGAATAAGAAAGCTAGACAGTGACCAACGGTAATGAAATCAACTATGTAGCCCAATCATAGCGTAGAGTGCTTATCCTAATAACCGCATAGGCCTATGATACAGTTGAGGTCAACAGAGCTTAAAATGCGTTGGTGGCTGGGGCTCTGCCCCAGACCCCGCTGTTTTCATGATTTTATCGTGCATAAAGAGCTGTCAAAAGGAGCTAAAAGGGCTCCAGTTGAGGTCAACAGAGCTAAAAAATGCGTTGGTGGCAGGGGCTCTGCCCCAGACCCAGTTCTTTTCATGATTTTTATCGTGCATAAAATAATAGGTGTCAAAAAGAGCCTTAAAAGGGCTCCAGTTGAGGTCAATAGAGCTAAAAATGCGTTGGTAGCTGGGGCTCCGCACCAGACCCCGTTCTTTTTATGATTTTATCGTGCATGAATAGGTGTCAATAAGAGCCTTAAAAGGGCTCCAATTGAGGTCAACAGAGCTAAAAATTCGTTGGTGGCTGGGGCTCTGCCCCAGACCCCGCTGTTTTCATGATTTTATCGTGCATAAAGAGCTGTCAAAAGGAGCTAAAAGGGCTCCAGTTGAGGTCAACAGAGCTAAAAATTCGTTGGTGGCTGGGACTCCGCCCCAGACCCCGCTGTTTTCATGATTATATCATGCATAAATAGTTGTCAAAAAAGAGCCTTAAAAGAGTTCCAGTTGAGGTCAACAGAGCGAAGGATGCGTTGGTGGCTGGGGCTCCGCCCCATACCCCGTTGTTTTCATAATTTTATCGTGAAAAAGAGCCTTCAAAGAGTTCCAGTTGAGGTCAACAGAGCGAAGGATGCGTTGGTGGCTGGGGCTCCGCCCCAGACCTCGTTGTTTTCATAATTTTATCGTGCATAAATAGCTGTAAAAAAGAGCCTTCAAAGAGTTCCAGTTGAGGGCAACAGAGCTAAAAATTCGTTGGTGACTGGGGCTCCGCCCCAGACCCCGTTCTTTTCATGATTATATCGTGCATAAATAGTTGTCAAAAAAGAGCCATAATAAGGGCTCCAGTTGAGGTCAACAGAGCGAAGATGCGTTGGTGGCTGGAGCTCCGCACCAGACCCCGTTGTTTTCATGATTTTATCCTGCAAAATAGCTGTCAAAAAGAACCTTTAAAGGGCTCCAATTGAGGTCAACAGAGCAAAAAATTCGTTGGTGGCTGGGGCTCCGCCCCAGACCCCGTGGTTTTCATAATTTCATCGTGCATAAATAGTTGTCAAAAAAGAGCCTTCAAAGAGTTCCAGTTGAGGTCGACAGAGCGAAGGATGCGTTGGTGGCTGGGGCTCCGCCCCAGACCCCGTTGTTTTCGTAATTTTATCGTGCATAAATAGCTGTAAAAAAGAGTTTTATAAGAGCTCCAGTTGAGGGCAACAGAGCTAAATATTCGTTGGTGGCTGGGGCTCCGCCCCAGACCCCGTTTTTTCATGATTTTATCGTGCATAAATAGCTGTAAAAAAAGAGCCTAAAAGGGCTCCAGTTAAGGTCAACAGAGCTAAAATGCGTTGGCGGCTGGGGCTCCGCCCCAGACCCCGCTGGGGGAGCTTACGACGCTCCCCCAGACCCCCTAGTCGGTACGGGCTTCGTGCCTTCGGCACTCGCAGCTTCGCGCCTTCGGCGCTTGCAATAATTATGAGGGAGGAAGGACTTAGGGCTTCAGCCCCCCCAAACCAAATATCCTGGCGCCGCCACTGTCATCTTGTATAGTTTAGTGGCAAATATAGCACTTGAAAACTGTTCTTTTTGGCCGTGTGGAGACGGGAGCATTTCTGAGAAGTTTCCTTGAAGAGATGCTATAATAAAAACTCGAATGAGCGCATGAACGAATGAATAATCTTGCATTACAATGTCAGACACTGCTCTGACATTGAATGTGACATTGAATATCATAGATGCTGAACTATCAGTGTAGGCCTATGCTGTTTCCTGTGGAGCAGTAGGCACTACTAGCCGAAATCCCAGCCACTTGCTGAAAGATGAACATAACTAATCCAACATCTTTACACATTCAAGCAGTATGACAGTTGGAGGTGTCATCGAGAGAGGGCACAGAGAGCTAGAAGACAGAACAATGTCCAATAGGCCTACACTTTTTTTACTTTTAGTGTACTTTGCTATCCGGTTTTCTTTTGGAATGTAATTTAATGTGATGATGAAATGCACTCCTTAATAACCTTTTTCTACTGTGATAGCCTACAATGTGAGCTTCAGATGGTGTAATGCAGTAGGGTAAAGCTGCGTAACATTAATTAAACACACAGAAAAAATACTTTCAACATTCTTTATCTTTGACATTGCAAGGAATGTTAACAATTGAAAAGAATCATTCTGCGTTTATCAACCAACCGTCAATTAACAAATTCATTAACCAAAATCAATTCTGCATCCTTGGATTATATAATTATAACGCATGCAATTTTCGCAACAACAAAAATTATACAAATATAAAGATAGAAAAATAAAAAAAATGCAACCAATAAGTAGAGCTGAGAAATTGCAGGACGGACAATGATCAAAATGTAGATTATGAGAAAATACATAGCAGACTATAATAATATTGTTAACCCGTTGACTCATGCACATGACAAACATACACTTCAATCAGGATGCAAAGATAGGGCAAACTAATTCGTCACATATTATCACAATAATTATTAAGAAATATTAATCAAAACTGTCGCAAATCTAATCATAAAACGAATAAGAACAGCAAGAAATTACTAGATTCTACGAAATCACATACTAAGAAAGAACGAAATCTGTTTTAACAAAATGCAGACACAAACAAAGTTAGTGGGAAACACATAGCACCAAATAAGTTGAGGCAAATCATGCAATACAACTAATAACTGCAATTCAGGGGTTATTCTAAGAAATTTTTAGAACTGCACAAAACGGCCTTTTTAGTCGTCCGGATCAAATGTTTGATCATCGAAATCCTGTGAAAATATTACCATTTTGAAATTTTCCCTGCCCCCAAAAAACTGATGACCCTTTTTTAGTACTTCGTTCACTATAACACTATGAGTTACTGCACAAAATCTTATTTTCAACTGCACAAATTTCTTTTCCAACTACACACTTTGTGTCCAGCTGCACGTTAAAATAACCTCTGCTGCAATTACAAGGATATTTAATTTTAATGCAATGACTCGCATAATGTGTCTATCATAAGACCCAAGGCATCAACTGAGGGTCACTTAACGTGAATGCATCCTTTTAAACACTGTTGAGCGTATGCTATTAGCAACAGTCAAGAACATTCAAGAAAGGTAAAAAACCAGTCAGGTTAAGGAGGGTGATGAAATTGAAACAGAGATAAATCTTTAAGTTGAGATTGAAGTTCAGATATTAAATGACAAAAAGACTTCTGCCAGTTGAGCAGAACTTAAAACTTTGCAACAGAGCCTCATTGCGTCAGACACACTGACTAATCAAGAAACTAAAAATATTCTTTGTTTATACAGGTATTGCATCCTTAAATAAGTAAGCTACATTTTACGGAGGTCTACTGCAACAAAATACTATCATTTTCCTCTGCCCCACACTTCAGCTGCGACTAAAAATGACAATTGTGACTGCAAAGCAAGGAACCATGTATGCTATGCTGTCGTATAGTGTTTTGAAAGGAGAAACAACAAAGAGCATACAAAACTGTCTTATAGCAAGGCACATTCATTGTAGCTAGCCGCCAGATAAGTTTAAAAAAAATTAATACCAAAGGCCAAAAATTATGTCTGGAAATAGGCCACAATGACTGTTCTTTGTTAAAAGACAAAATTATCCATATTCATTCAAGCTACTTTAGTTAACATAGCACTCAGAACAAGGAAACGTGAGGTAATCTTAGAACTATAATTTATATTCAAATTCTTTCTCCTTCTATGCAAATGTGAGCAATAGAATAACAATAGGTTGCCATTGATATATAAAAGAATATTTAGCCTATACTATGTCTTTTCAATACCTATCAAAGGTGATCTGATTAGGGCTGAGATTTTCAAAATATTCCTCACAGACAGTCAATTCCAATTTGTATCAATCATTTTCTTGTCACTGACGGCAAAGGCGATTCTTTATCCAGTGATCCCAAACGCTGATCCTGCTCAACCTTCACGTAATTCGCCATAAAGGCCGAAGCTGCCCTCCTTTCCTTACTTTTTGAAACCGGTGCATAGAACCTCATTCTCTCCTTGTTGATCATGACTGTTGATGACAGAGTGGATTCTGAAAAAGTAGGAGGTGGAGATGAAGGCGCCACATTATCGCAAGTGACCTCAATGGATTCGGTTTGCGACCCATGGTTGGACAGAACCTCACTTCTAGACGATGTCAGTGAGCTAACGTCTGACACTCCATCATACTCGTTGCAGTCCCTGGCGCATTTCATCTTGTCCGCGCTTGTCTCCACGATGAAAGGAACTCCTGGGGACTTCCCGGCGAGCTGTGAAAAACCCGACAGAATCTTACTCGGGGCGGTTACCCGCCCATCGATCCTGAAACATTTTAAGTTGAGAGGTGACATTTGGATCTTTCTCTTGTGCTTCTGCATATCACGAATTCTTGAATGCGCCGGCCTTGAGTGGGGCAGAAGGTAGCTCTCAACCTTCTCCATAGGCGACACAACTTCCGTCGGTAAGAAACTTTTCGGTGATGAGAAACCGGTTTCTTCTTTCTCTTCTTGTTTCTCTGAATTGCTCTTCCCCACAGAGGGACACTGGTTGCTGCTTAAGCTGCCTATTGACTCACAGTCATAAGGTCGATGGCAGAATACATCTGACTGCTCCATCAAGACCTCCCTTCTTCTTCTCCACTGGGATCTTGTCAGAGGCTCCGAATGCAGGCTTGAGGTGTCCAGTCTTTCTTTGAGGTCTGACTCATCGTAATATGAACGTCTGCCTATCGTAAGATCGTCTGACGAAAAAATTAAACCCTGTATGTCACATCTGTCCCTTTCGTCTGTCACTAAGTATTCTGGTACACGCATGCATTCCTTACGAGTAAATTGCCATTGACTTGCATCTTTGAAAAAATTTGATTCATATGACAAGCATTCCAAATTCTGACCTAATGTACTGGAATTCTCGGTATCAACTTGTATTTCCTTGACCTGATACATAAAATATAGTTCCGCATCATCAACAAGTTCATTGCCACCTTTGCAGCATTCCTCGGACTTACTTAGATCATTTTCGAGTTTAGAGACACACATGATGTCTTCAGAATGGTCGAGAAATAATTTCACATCATCAGTTCTTTCAATGCTATCACTTCTTTTCTGTGATCGATTCTGTAACATTTCACTGTCATTTCTCAGTTGGACTTCATCTTTTCTTTCTTCAAACTTCTCCCAAGGCAATTCAACATCAATTTCAAGTTCTGCATAATCTTTCATATCCTCATACTTCTTCCAAGACAGTTCAATATCATTTTCCAGGTCAATATCAAATTTCATCTCCTCAGACTGCTCCCCAAGTAAATCAACACTATTTTCCAGTTGAGAAACATCTTTAATCTGTTCAGAATTATTCTCCAGATCAGCATTGTCTTCCAGTTCAGCAGCATCACATATCCTCTCTTTGAACTTCTCCCACGGTAGCCCAGCATTATTTTTCAGTTCAGCATCATCTTTTATATTATCAGACTTCTTCCGAAATAGTTCAATACTATTTTCCAGTTCAGTATTATTTGTTGTCTCCTTAAAATTCTTCCACGATAGCCTGGCACTATTTTCCAGTTCCGCATCATCTCTAATTTCTTCAGACTTCTTCAAAAATTGGTTAGCACAACTTTCAAGTTGAGCATCATCTTCCATTTCTTCAGACTTCTCCAAAGATAGCTCAGCACAACGTTCAAGTTGAGCATCATCTTTCATTTCTTCAGACTTCTCCAAAGACCGTTCAGCATTATTTTCCAGTTCAGCATCATCTTGTATCTCTTCAGGCTTCTCCAAATATAGCTCAGCATTATTTTCCAGTTCAGCACCATCTTTAATTTCTTCAGACTTCTCCAAATATAGCTCAGCATTATTTTCCAGTTCAGCATCATCGTTCATCTGTTCCGACTTCTTCCGAGATAGTTCAGTATAAATTTCCATGTCTGTGTCAACTTTCCTCTCTTTAAACTTCTCCCATGATAGCCCACCATTATGTTCAAGTTCAGCATCATCTTTAACCTCCTCAAGGCGATCAAGTAGTTCAAATGCATATGTCATCTTTCGATTAAGTGTTCCAATTTTATCCATCCTATCATCATCATCATCATGTTCTTCTTGTGGTAGCTCAGAATCATCAGCTACTTTGACTTCATAAAATCCTTCATTGTATATAACCTGAGACAGTTTAAAATCATCAGCCACTTTGATGTTATCTATCTTGTCATCAAATTCATTCCAAGATAATCCAACATCACCAACCACATCAGAATCTTCACGATTTCTGCAATAAGTTTCCACTATATTGAAGCAATCTGTTTCTTTCTGGTCGATGGTTTCATTACGAGAAGTCTTCTCTGAATTCTTAGACAGAAATATGTTAGTACCATCTGTATCGTTTGAATCCACGTACCTGCTCGACTCTTTTCTATCGAAACCACTTGCATCTTTGATCATTTCAAAATAATGATACAAATGAAGTTGTGACTTGCAATGTTGCTGATTTTCATGCAATGCCTCGTGAGGAGATTCCACATTGAATTCTGGATTTTCCTGGCTACTTATACTCAGCACATCACCCCTCATCGTCACAGAGTTGTCAGCACCACTGGATGTTACGTTGCTTGCAAACACTTTAGTTATTTCAAGGTCACCAGCTCCACTTACACTTACATTCTGTTTTTCCAACTTCTCGTAACAACTATTAGTTTCAAGACAGGTGGAACCAGCAACGTTAGGACCTTGATTTTCATGAAAGTTAAAAATATTATCGAGTTTTGGGGCAGGCGACACAGATATTACCAGATAAGTTTCAGATTCAGAATCGGTTACATTTGGGACCAACAATGGGCTTTGGCAATCATGAACAATCTTAGACATAGCATTATTGCTAGCCCTAGATTCCGCCATGAAAACGTCAGCTTCCATATGAGACGAAGGGGACTTGTAGTGACTGGCTGGGTGCATTCCGTGATCCTGCTCAAGATTTCGGTCGGATTCAACAGTGAAATCTTCGTCAATTTCTCGACTATCTGGAACATGCAAGGACGCAGAAAACGGGATCATGCAGATTAAAAACAAAATGAAACCAGAATTGAAACAGTTAGTAAAGAAGCATGCACAAACCCATTCCCACCATGCATACAAACAGTACTGCAACTTAGTATTAGAGTAAAAACTTCTCACTGCAGATCCAACATTAAATGCATAAGGAAACATGCAAGTATACAGTTTATTTTTCCAATCACTTATAGTCTACAACTTTACGAGAATCAGGCAAAAAAGATTCCTGTTAAAAACGGTTTCCGCGTTAAGTTGTCCGCCCATGGGATGATTCTGTCATGCGGTCTGGGATGTAAAAAAGTAGGGTAGACCTAATTGGTCACGTCTCATATTATATGTGGGATGTCTTGTATTGGCTCCCTTTCTTGCATTGGATTGTCTACAGGGTCTGTGCATTAGTTAGACGGTGCATTGAGGGATTGGCCCCCTAAATCTGCAAAAACTCCATTGTTTCACCTTGGGCTCAAATGTCGATCCACCCTTTGGTCGGAGGACCAAGCCAAGCTTCTGGTTACCCACTCGCGGACTGCTATCCGACAGTGTCGTTCATTCTCAGTCACTGGTCCCACAACCTGGAATAGTCTCCCTGATTACACTTCGCCTATTCCCAGGGGTCACTCCACTCTGCTCCTTAAAAATCTCAAAACTGTGCTATTTAGTCGTGGTTGAACCTGGAGCGCTTCTGACTAGCCTACCTTGAAGAGGCACAATATTAAACTTCCTAAAATAAATAAGTAATAAACAAACATCTGTACTCGTTAGAATGTCAAATGCGAGAGTCAGTATTTTCTGTAAATGTGAACTGGTTTAGTAAAAACTGTACAGAAATACATTGATTTATAGGATAAACGAAAAGTCCAAAACTAAACAGCCACATCAGCACTTTAATTCAACTATTTCACACCAGAAGAATTAATTTCAATTAGTTCATAACACACTAAAACAACTAGCATCACAAAATGCAAATCCATTCAAGTTAATTCACACAAAAACAGGACATCAGTTTATTCAGTAATGCGAATTCTACAACTGAAGGTTTGAATCCACAGAGAAGACTTCGAGCAGCGACTCTTGACAGGCCATGGAGACCTGCTAAGCGCTTCAGAGTAAAATAAAAGTAAATGTAAAAAGTAGACAAAATAAAGAATACCTTCAACAATGAGTCTGGCACGGGTTTCGACATCGCCACAGATGCATCGGACCTCCTGATCGGCACCAAGTTTCACAGACTGAATTATCAGCTGACTCAGTCCACCGTCAGAAACGATTCTATGTTGAGCATCTGGGGTGATCTGTTTATCCCCAAGAAACCAGGTGATCACGGGCACACTGATGCCGGTAACCAAGACCTCAAAGACAGCATCTTGGTTCTCTGTTACAATGAGATCCTGAAGAGGCTTTGCAAATTCGACCTGGATAAAAGATGAGAAAACCAATAACCTCTGGGGTAACAGCAAGCATAATTATGTTGTAAGACTATAACATGGTTGTTACACAAAAGACAAAGTATTGACAAAATATTGCAAGACAATGGCGAGACAACTAGAAGGTAACCTAGCAGACGACAATGCATAGCTGGCAATATTGACATGGTAATGACAAATATATTGTAACAGGCAACTGAAGAGTGAAGCAGTGGCAACACAGAAGGTAAATTGAGGATTTAAGGGACAGTAATGCATATTCATAAAGATACATGATGCCATTGCTCAAGTGAATAGTGAGTTTGATGACCTGTGTGCACTGAAATAGTATTTTTTTAGAGTACAACTAATGCTTTGTGCTTTTCTTTTTCATCTCTTCATCCTTGTATCATTCGATTGTTGTTCTTTGTCACAACAAAGATGTCCATATACATGGTAAGACCATAGCTAAGATAAATACATGTTAAATAGACAGGACAATGACTATACACTGCAATAGAACAATATACATAGTAAAGTTCATGGATGGTTACATTGCATTGTATTCTATTCTATTTGCATTTGACATGCATGATCATAACATAAGAGTTGCTTAACCTTACCACAGATTTCTGTTTGGTTGCATCTTCACTTTCAACTGTTGAATTCGACCTGAAAGAGCAATCAAACATAATTTTCACTCAAACGCTGCAGACTACATAAATGACCATTACACTATAGCTATATTGCATCGCATGCAGCTTACGACACATTTTCGAAATTTCTTAAGTTGCATTTGTTTAGATATGTTGAGCAGCTATGTTCAGCACCGTCGTTACATATATTAAGGTGCTATATAAATGACCATATACATACGTACGTACGTACGTACGTACATACATACATACATACGTACATACATACATACATACATAGGTGGTGAACGGTGGTGTAGTACATACATAAATACACATGCACAACAGTATAAAATAGAGTGAATAAGATTAAACTACATTACGTGCATCACATCACATGTTACATAACAGCACTGACAAATGCAAATGGTCGCATACCTTTCCAGCATCCTCCTCCACTCTTCCTCCTCCTCCCTCTGTGCACTGCTGCCACAGATGACAAGCGGAACCTGGCTGGAGCACGTTCCGAACTTGTTCGTTACCGTGACAGTGTATTCACCCGCATCCGTCTTCCGGATCCCGTCGATCTCCACAGAATGTCTGCGCGTCACCTCGTCAAACCGGATCCGAGTCCGATAGGAACTCGAGACCTTGCGGTGCTTTCCTCTCGTCCACTCGACAGCTGGAACTGGATCTCCATCCACGCGACATTGGAAAATGGCCGTCTTCCCTGGGAACATAGAATGATGGAAAATCGGTTTAGTTATAGTAAGTGGGACCGATGTGTTGGTTAGGTTCAGGTTTAGGGGTCGTGAGAGTCGGTTATGGTCAAGTTAGGCATCGTGAGGGTCGGTTAGGGTCAGGTTAGGCAACGTGAAAGTCGGTAAGGGTCAGGTTAGGCATCGTGAGGGTCGGTTAGGGTCAGGTTATGCATCGTGAGGGTCGGTCAGGGTCAGGTTAGGCATCGTGAGGGTCGGTTAGGGTTAGGAATAGGGTTAGTGCAGTCATTCATTAACATAGGGACCCACTTACTATAACTATGCCTGAAAATCATAATCATGACTGAAGAAATTTTTCGAGTGCCCCAAACAAATAAAAAGAGGGAGACAACCTGGAAAAAGAGATTGTGCTGGGAACAGATCCAGAAGCAAGAACACAGGGGACACTGAGGATGGGATGGATCGCCAATATCATAATCTGGATGGAAATTTTATTTGATTGGGTCAAGGCAGCGAGACAGAAAAATTATGGAGAAAACTTGTCTATGAAGTGACCCACCTCGGATCACGGACCAAGTACCAAGAACCAAGTACCAAGTATCAAGGACTAAGGATCAAGGACAAAAGACCAAGGATCAAGGAATAGACAAGACAAGAACCAAACATGTGAAATGCCAGTACAAGCAGCACATATTCTATTACTCTTGTAATGTATTTTCAACATTACCTTTCTTGCACGTATCATAATCGTAATTTAAAATTTATATAGCGCCACCAATACAATAAAACCACAACAAAGCAGAACGAATCTTCAAAAGCAGCTCACCTTCAGAGATGGTACATTTGATCGGCATTTCGACAAACATGGGGCGCCGTCCAAACACCGTCAGCCCCGCCTCTGAAGATGCCTCTCCTTGACTGTTCCTTGCCACGACCCTGACCTTTCCTGCTCTGCCCTTGAGGCTTCCGATCAATGCAAGGCTGAATATTGAATCCTTTTCGATGTTGTCAATCAATACAGAGTCACTTTCCACAACCTCTGCACCAGATAGATACCTGAGGAAACAACAGCACTGCCATTAAATCAACTCAGTTTTTGAAAGCCTGCATATGCTCGCAAACTAAGGTTTTATCATTATATTTAATTAAATCCAGTTAAATATAAGTTGATACACTTCATTGCCATCATCATTATAATCAATTCGCCATCATCATCCTAACCATCATCACTATTATTATCGACTGTATAACCATCTTTGTCACTTAATCAAACTACCATAATTTCTGTCAGCATCCTTTTCATTCTCATTTTTACGGCAAACTAAACATCATGTAATGTAATTACCTGGTGGTAATTTCCATAGCACCGCTCAAACCATCGTCATTCAGTAGAGCCCATAGCGTGAGAACTCCAAGAAAACACAGGCCTTAAGAAATTAGAGAGATGCAGATAGTGATCTAGAAAGAAGAATACCATGTAGACTCTTTGTAGAGTGGAGGGAAGGGAAGGAAAGGAGGGCCCAACAATGGTAAAAGATCGAGTTTCAGCAACAGTGGTCCTAGCTCATGTTGATCATCAATGCCATCATCATCATTATCTTATTTTCATCGTCTGCATCATTATCATCACCATTATTATCATTCCTGAGATGGCAATGTACAATGGATGGATGGCCTACCAGGTGACTGTTGGAATAGGATCTCCGGTTATTTTCGCCTGGAACTTGGCTGGACCATCTTCCAGGGCCTCCACATCAGGCAGGCCTTGGATCACAACAGGTGGCTCACCACCAGCAGCAACTGCAACCAAAGACATCTCAAAAGATGTATTAGGCATCACCTGCTGCTGTGTAGGAAAGTCTGGGAAGTGTAGATGCAGAGGAGGGTGTAACTTAGTTATCTAATATTGATAAGTTATCCGTTAAATGATCTAATAAGTTATCCACTAAATCATCTAATAAGTTATCCACTAAATTATCTAACAAGTCAACCACTAAAATACCTAATAAGTTATCTACCAAGTCATCTACTCAGTTATTTAATAAGTTATATATTAGGTTACTTATCAAGTTGTCTACATGTACCAAGTTTTCTATTAATTCATCTAATAAGCTACTTAACGCCTGTAAATAAGCTCTTCCTGTGACTCCACTGTTTTTGGTGCTGTTATAATCTTGAGAATACGGTTACAATCTGTGCATTGCAACTTTACAGATGAACTTTCTTTTCCACAGGGCACCACTAAAGATAGCTAGAGGTACATGTAAATTCACTGTAATGTAATCACTATACTGTGATAACTATATTATCATAGTAATGTAATTGCTATAATGTTATCATTGTAATTAATTAATTATCACTATAATTATGCACTACATTCAGTGTCTGGGTACAAACATACATCCAGAGAAAGTCCAGGTAAATCAGTGAAATTAAGTGCTCGAGTGCTCGCTTGTAGAGGTAAAATCTGTGCAGTTAAGTACACGAGTGCTCACTTGCTTAGGTAAAATCTGTGAAGTTAAGTAGTGAAGTTAAGTACACGAGTGCTCACGTGGCCAGATAAAATCAGTGAAGTTAAGTACACAACTACACAACTGCTAACTTGCTCAGGTAAAATCTGTGAAGTTAAGTACATGAGTGCTCGCTTGTCACCTTTCTCCTTGGCGTCTCAGCAAAGCAGCCAGAAGTTTTACAGCTTACAGGATCTCAAAATATGAACTCATTGGTCAATCTCCAGATGTCTATTTTTGGGACAGACTGGTTAGTGGAGATCTTGTCCAGGTCAACAATTATCATCCACAAGAAAACCTCATCCTTAACAGCTGAAGTACTGACAGAACCAGTGATAAGAGCTCTGTGAAATGCTGAACTCAGTTAGTACTTGTAAAGGGACCATCAATAAAATCTCATGTAATGATATCACTTAAAGACAAGTCCATCTTATCGTCTTTGTATATATATATATATATATATGTGTGCAATGTGTTTTAGTGTTATATTAGAGGTACATGTAGAAGGATGCTAGTTAACTGGTAATGATTTAAGATTGCTAGAATTCATCAATCATTCAGCATCTAAACCATTTGAGAGCGTAATGACTTCATAAGTAGCTGTGGTGTAGGCTAATATCCAAAACCTGCCATTACACACCAGGCCAATATTGCCCTCTGCTCACCATTTTTCTGGGTCGATAAATGGGGGAATAAATTGGTAATACATGATTTGCTTGTGCCTCATCCAGAATACCCTGAAACCTTTGTAGTTCCCACCAAAAAAGTGTAAACAGTGGTTGTTTTTGTATTTCACCTTTACAACTAATCCTAACAGTATTTTTGAAGTGCTAGCTTTGTCTTCTAATATAGAAAATCTTCATCACTAAAATATATAATCATTATCTTTCCATCGTATTTGTTATTGACATAAACCGCAAACGATAATTGTAAAAAAATTAATATTTTACTGACTTGCGTTAAAGAAATTTTTAACATGTAACTATTGTTAAGGTTCACCATCATCCCACATATGAAAGGTCTATTAAATTCTTTAATTTGATTTTAACCACAGTTTTCAATTTCAGGTGTTTTTGTCGATGAGCTATGGTCCACTTGAATTGGTCTTTCTGTAGAGCAGGATTTCTCAATTTTTCTACTCTAGGGAAACTTTACTGATGTCAATATTGTGCACTCGTGTATAATTATATCCTGTGGCTTAAACATAATGAGAAAGGGAGAAATTTGACCTTTAAAGTACTTCTTTTGCAATGATCATATAAAATAGATGTTGCCAAACCACAGTATAAGTATATTATTGGAAAAGCAGTGCATAGTGCAACTGCCTGAGCTGTCACAACACAGTTCTATTTCTAAACTGTAGAAGACATTGCAGGGATATTGAGTAACTTGCTCCTATGCTAATGCTTGCAGATCACTGACCATACTTCAGGACAACACTGCGCTGCCCATTATTATCGTGCCTACCCTATGCACCCTCAGGTCAGTTCTGTTGTCAAGTCGGCTTAGTTATAGTAAGCGGGTCCCTATGTGCTGGTTAGGGTCAGGTTAGGCATCGTGAGGGTCGGTTATGGTTAAGGATAGGGTTAGTGCAGTCATTCATTAACATAGGGACCCGCTTACTATAACTATGCCGTCAAGTTTACTATAGATCTCTTGAATAGGTGCTAGAAATATTACTTAAACGATGGTATAGGAGTTCAATCAATGCAAGTGTGAACAACAAGCGCAACAGGAAAATTCAATTTAATCACAAAATTCAAATAGATTTACTACAGAACGAAACATTTCAGCAAACAAGGTAAGGCATGCAAAACTCAAAAAAATTAACATTCCATTGTTAGTCACAGATGATGATAAAAACATAATCGGCAAACAGTTATATAAGGTCTGTTAAACTTCTAATCAACGACAACTTAACAAGCAAACAACACAGTTAAAATATTTTGCTAGACGAAGCTAAATTCTGAATAGATAGCTACAAAAATAGATGCATGAAATTAGATCTGTGCCTAGGAATACGAAATTATTACCTAAATCCTACATTAAATTCACATCTATGAAGTAGTCAGTCCACAAATTGGGAAACCAATTGAAACACTGCAACATTTTGTATTTAAACTTATTAGACACATCTTTTGGATACCACCAAACAGAATTTCGTATTCTAAGTACTTAAAGAATTTCTTAAATGTTTAATGCAAACTGTTGCAACAAATTAAATAGAATATTTACACAACATGACATTTTAAATTCCATTTAAAGACAAACCTTAAAATTGTACAATTGTGAGCATTTCACAATGAAAATAAAATTTATTTAAAAGTGTTGAAACATTAATGCAAAAATATTAAAACAAAACACAGGAGAAATTATTTGTAGAAGATTGTGAGCATTTAAAATTAAAACATGTTAAGAGACTTGAAAACTGCCTCAGAAGCTAGAGCATGAGCAAAGATTGTCATACAAATAATGAGTTTCCTAAAGATATTGAGTCAGAAAGCATAACCAATTTAAATGACTTTAACACGTAAAGGGCACCATGTCATTAGATTAGCACTCATGACAATATGACAACGGCACGCTGTCAAAAGTGTGCACCATCAATTGACAAATGCACACCTACAATATTGCGCTCAATAATTAGAGACATACACAACTACAATATCTATGTAATCAATAAGACAATAGTGCAGAAAACGTGTGTGGCTGTGCATTTGACAGGTACAGTTCACAGTATGTATTGACAGCACGCTTCTGACCATGCGCTTTGTCCTGCACGCTAACGACAGGATACCCACTCAAAGGTAAAGCTTACAAATGTAGGTTAGGTAAAGTAATGTAAAGAACAATAAGGCAAAGCAAGTATGATAACGGCAATTTCCACCTTAAAAAATAATGGTGATTAAAAACGCCTTTGACATAAACAAACCCAATTAAATGACCAAATAACTTTTCAGAAAAGAGTGGGTACTTTTTACGAAACAGATCAACTGCCATCTTTTCACAAATAGGAAACCCTGATCTCAAACCGATTTTTAGCCATAAAATGCAAACTTACATGCTTCCACTAAAGGAAATGGAAGCAAGAGCACTTCTATTGCATTTATAAAATTTCCGCAACAAACGACTCTCTGTAAACTCTAATGAGCCTAATGAATGCAACAAATCTGTGTATTATCATACAGATTAATATAAACATGCTTTCAGTGCGCAGCAATTCAATCTGAACGTATATAAATTCTAACATGCTGTGAAATATTTAAACAAACAGTGCCATTTTCTGAACTCAAATTTTTGTTGCCATAGATGTTGGTATGCTGCATATGCACATTACCCTATGTAAAACAAATTTAAGTGCAGCTACTTTCTGCTTTAAACATTGACTTTGTGGTAGCTAACGTTTACACAAATGTATTTGCAGCTAATTTCTATCTGATATTTCAACAAATTTACAGGAGATTTGTAAAAAAACCTGCTAATTTCCAGCTCATATTTCAACAAATTTACAGGAAATTTGTAAAATAAAATACCTGCTAATTTCCAGCTCATATTTCAACAAATTTATCTGCAATTATTTAAAACGTAGTAGCTAAGTGATTGGTCTCTGGCTTTTCTGAACATTTCTTTCATAGAGTAATCTATTCACAGCAAATTGTGCTTTCAAATGAGCCATCTATGTTGAATAAAGTTTCATTGCAAAATCAACAGACAATCGAATGTGACCAAAATAAAAGTTTCATTTAAGTTTCAGACTTGTGAATTAATGTTGCTAATATCCTTCAGGGAACATCAAGTCAATTCTACAAACTCCCTTCACAACAAAGTCAATTCTACCTAATGCTTTCACAAAATTCTCTTTTAAAACAAAAATTTCAAAACACCAATTAAACATCTGAACAATTGTGCAGTTACATTTTCTGCCAAAAGTTCATCACAATTACAAAACTAATCTTTCCTCAGATATAAACAACTACAAGTAAATCACCTTAAACATAAAGAATTGTCCCAATTAAATAACCAAAAATGAATAATTGCTCAATCCATTAATGATATGTACAGATTCATCTGAACCAGAGAAGCCTGTAAACCTTACTCTCAGATAAACAAATGATACACTCAAGGCAAAAGTTTAAAGCCTTAGCTTTGAGTGAAATAAAATTTGAAAACAACTTTCGAAAACCTTCTCCAGTGGTTAAATATTGTTACTCAGCCATTAAGATAAGTCGACGTGAAAAAGCAACGGCAAAAAAATAAGGCATCCACTTAAAATGATAACCAAAACAAGCGTTAGTAACTCAACAACTTGATAACAAGTGTTAAAATCTGTGAACATATAACAACTTGATAACAAGTGTTAAAATCTGTGTACATATAACAGAATTATTTCAGTACGAACAAATATCGGACCGAATGGCACCAGAGATATAACAACTCGCTAACAAGTGTTAAAATCTGTGTACACAAAACAACATGCTAACAAGTGTTAAGATCTATGTACATATAACAACAACTCGTTAAAACAAGTGTTAAAAGTCTGTGTTATAACAACAACTCGTTAACAAGTGTTAAAATCTGTGTTCATATAACAACAACTCAATAACAAATGTTAAAATCTGTGTACATACAAAATGGTATTCGATAACACGAGTTAGTAGTTAACTTAACAACATGCCGTCAAGTGTAAACAGCACCAAACAAAAAACCATTCCAGCGGTTAAAAAACACAAGGCGAGAAACTATCACGAAAGTCTCGGCGTAGTAGCACGTTTCTGCAAGAAGTCCCAGTGGTGAGTAGTGAAGGCTTGAAAACGGTCAGTACTTAACAAACAACAGAGAAAGATGAACCAACCTTCGGAGACAATCTTCGCACTAGTTCGCGCTTCGCCGATCATGCTGATCGCTCTGCACGTGTACAGGCACAACAAGTCGTCCGCGCTGACATTCGACACGGTCAACGACGCATGACAATTTTCGTCAAGATCAGTGATTCGATACTTTTCCGACTCCAGTATTTCCTCGTCGTCCCGGTACCAGTGTATCTGCGGTCGCGGAAGTCCTGCGAGATAGGTCTCAAATATGGCCGACTGCCCCAAAATGGCCGACACGTCGCTGACTGGTTGACGGAAAGTTGGACCGGGAGAATAAACAACGACGATGGTTGACGATACCATCTCACCAGAATCGCTGAACACGTGAACTGTGTAATTGCCCGAATCTTCAGCTTGGCAATTTTCGACGGTCAGGGTAGCCACAAAATCTGTGTTGATGGTTTGGCTGAAAGACATAACAAGAAATTTAAGCAGGCAGAGAAACATTCGTAAATCATTCATAAATCATTCGTAAATCATTCGTAGGGTAATGGTTGACAATCTGGTGAGAAAAGTGCAAGGAAGTGGGATCGCTTCCCGCTACCCCACCCCATATGATCATCCACTCGACCTTCCAACCTGCAGACAGCATTGGTAAACTGAGTAGTAGGACATGATTGATGGGTGTCCAGTTGGTTACTGACAGTCAAATTCAACTACTCAGTATTAATTATGTGCCTGATTTTCATTCATTCATTCATTCATTCATTCCGAGTATTTATATAGCGCCTCTTCAAGAACTCTACTCAGAAGCGCTCTCTGCGCTAACTAGCCGAAGTGATGTCAAGTGTCATAACAACAAGAACATTTCATCAATAGCTAGAAAATGTTTCTGCAGTTCATTTTTTCATTCATTCAAGAATTTCTATAGTGCCTCCTCTTCAGTGGGACTACTTGGAGACGCTCCCAACTTTAGCACTGTAAAAAAATCAGTTTTGAATTGCATACAAAAATGCTTCACTAAGAGTACCATGAACCAGACACAGCTCATGTGGCACCATTGGCCCATCACGGAAAAGGATATGCAAGGTATTCACCTACTGAATAAACTCTATGCAATGATCTTGACTTACGTTCTCATAACAAATGCAATAAGCACCTAACATTGGGTATCCAAGGACGTCGTCAGCTACGCTCTGCTGATAAGGGAGTAATCTTGGTTCCTTTTGATCGTACTGCTACCATGAAGAATCGAGTCTTTTCTGTGGTTGGCCTGGTGGTCTGGAATAGCCTTCCTTTTGAGCTGCGCCTACACCCTGGGACTCTACCAGGATCGCTCCTTACTAAACTTAAAACCGTTATTTTTAGGCGCATTGGAATCGGGAGTGCCTCTGAGTAGATTTTTTACTTGAAGGAGCGCTATATAAATGTCAGAATGAATGAATGAATGAAATCAGTGACTTACATGAATCGCTCATCCGTGACCTGAACTTCATTCTTGTACCAGACGCATCGCACTTCACCATCTGTCGGACATATCGGACATCTCAGTTCCAACCGACCTCCCAATTCCACATTCGTCTGACTTTCCAGGTCGTGCATCAATGCCGCCAAGCAACTCTCAGTCTTCAACAAGCACAGAAAACTTAATATTAGTCAAATCTAATCAAATCAAATCAAATCAAATCAAATCAAATCAAATCTAATCAAATCAAACCTAATCAAATCAAATCTGAAGAAGTAGAGATGATGACATCAAACTAAGATTTAAACGCAAAATAGAGATGATGAAAGACATTAATCTTATTGCAGATTTAGACACAAAATATGAGCCTAACTTGATCTATTCAATCAAATAATCAATCAATCAAATAATCAATCACAGTTTATATAGTGCTCCTTCTAATTCTAGATATCTACTCACAAGCGCTCCCAGCCCAGGTCAAGTGAAACAAAGCAGTCTTCAAAAGTTGGTGAAACTGAGAACAGATTGGGAGATGTTGCATAGTCAAGGGAAGTCTATTCCAGGTTGTTGGCCCAACCATAGAGAATGAATGGCTCTGCATTGTCACAGAGCAGGTGAAAGGGACCATTAAGTTACCATGCACAGAGAAACGCAGGGCGCAGTGGGCTATGCAAGAAGAGACAGAGAGGAAAACTCAAACCCAAACTACGCGCAAAAATTAGAGATGATGAAAGCACAAGCCGTAATCGAAGTCTCATCTAGGCTAACAGACTTCAAATTACCACTAAAAATGTACCAGTCTTTAAGTTAGCAGTCACTCTGAAGTCAAATTGCAAAATGTATCCATATTTATGTGCATACGTCAACCACAGCTGTCTGTAAAAGGCATTGTGTTACCTATAATAATTGAGTGCTAATCAAAGAATGAGAAATGCCACTGAAATTATTTTTACATTATTACAGAGTGAAAGACATTTGCATAACAGCTCTTGTTACCTGTTCTACGCTCTCTGGCTCTGCTGAGGTATCAAGTGACACTGCAGAAGGCTCAACAGATGGCTCGGATTCTTCAGATGGCTCAAGCTTGACTAGTGGCTCAGATGGCTCAAGTTCAACAGCTGGCTCTGCAGATGTCTCACTAGACAGTTCATGGCTAACAAGTGGCTCAGCTGTAGGCTCAGCAGATTGCTCATGTTCTTCAGCCTCTAGTATGGTAAGTGACTCTGCAACTGACTTCACTTCTGCAGATGGCTCAATGTCACCAACTGGCTCTGCAGATGTCTCTTCAGATGGCTCATCTCTAACTAGTGGCTCTGCGGATGGCTCAACTTCCTCAGATGGTTCAAGTTCAACAAATTCTTCTGCAGTTGGCTCAGATGTTTCCAGTTCCACCATTGACTCCAATTCACCAATTGGCTCTGCAGTTGTCTGATCCGATGGCTCAAGAGTGACAAGTGGCTCTGCAGTAGGCTCAGCAGGTGGCTCAAGTTCTTCCAATAACTCGAATTCACCAACTGGCTCCAGAGGCATATCTTTGGATGGCTCAATAAGCAACTCTTCAGATGGCTCAACTACCTCAACTGGCTCAAGTTCCACAACTTGCTGTGCACTAGCCTCAGTAGATGGCTCAAATTCCTCAGATGGCTCAAGTTCACCAACTGGTTCTTCAATTGCCTCAATAGAAGGCTCAAGTTCCTCAGATGGCTCAAGTTCTACAACTGGCTCTCCAGAAGGCTCAGCAGAAGTCTCAAGTTCCTCATCTGGTTGCGAAGCAGCTATCTCATCTATAATTGACTCCAGCACCTCAGGCTGATCCTCTTCAGGAAGCTCTTCAAACAAACGCTCTTCATCTGGCTGTGGTGACAACTCTAACGCTGCAACCAACTCAACCAGTGACTCGGATGATGGCTGTAGAAGTTCATCCATCACCACGGCGGTGTCCAGAAGGGTGTCCAGCTGACCAAGTGCTTCTTCCTCTGTGGCTGAATCCACCTTCAAGACAAGCTGGTCATGCACTGGCTCCCTGAACTCTAGTGATCCAAATGACGGTTCTTTCGACAGTTCGATGAGGGCGTCGGGTAATGGCGGTCTTTCCGTTGCACCCAATAACCTTTCCTCTGCTTCACCTTCTTCGTCTTTTACTTCTATTCCATCCTCTTCATCATACAGTTCTAGAATATAAATTCAATTACATCTGTATGTATGTATGTATGTATGACATGAATCAATGTGCTGTATGGATGACTGTATGCATAGTAGTATGTACCTATAATACGTATGTTCCATTGTTCCTGCAATGTCATACTTTCACCATCATCGTATCATCATAACTGTATCATCATCATCATCATCGTCATCGTCAACACCACCACCACCACCACCACCACCACCACCACCCAAATCCTAATCATCATCATCATCATCATTACTATCATCCTAACCACCATCATCAGTTCCGGCTGCCAACCATTTAAGGTTAGTGGGTTCAAATAACTAATCTCCACTGTTCTTAGAGTCTGCTAAATCTTTATTTTATAACTATCTATCCACCTTAGACTTGGTCTGCCTCTCTTTCGCTATCAATCCATCAAAACTTCCATGCAATGCATTGTGTGGAAATCCTATTTTACAACAACATTCAACTACTTTCATTATCTGCAATTCTTACTTTCCCTTGACTTATCTGTTTCCATTGTTTGCAATTCTTAACCTTGCTCTGAATTATTACTCAACCTTGCTCCAATTTCTTTCACCTGCTTAACTTGTTTTGTCCAGCTAACCACTGTCTCATACTACCTCAATTCCTCACATCACTTGGCCCTCCTTTTCCACCCACTTCACCACACTTCACACAATCCGGCCACAAAAATAAATTCCAATGCAAAATGCAACAGAAAAAAAATCAATACACTAAACAATGCTATTTTGTAAGCATGCAGTTTAGTAGCAAAACAAGACAACAGGAACAACACACTGTATTAGTAATTAATTAATTATTAGTCGCAGCCACTGCAAATGCCCAGTCTGATAAGCTAGGATAAACAAATTTGATGAGTCAGTTAGAGCAACTAGTCTGGTGCAAGTCTGAGTTTCGAGTCACTGTGGATATCCAAAAGCTATGCACTGTATTCGAACACTTGTAAAACATATCTCTAACAGCACAAACTATTGAGAGGTGCACAGAGTGGAAGCCCCCTCCCTCCCAGGGAAAACAACTTCAGACAGTGGAAATTATAGGAATGGGAAGCGGGAGGCATTTTGAGAAGGGAGGTCTTTCCAAAATGAAGGTCAGCAATTGCAAAAACAGGATGTTGTGCCAGAGCGGTTCTTGCCTAAGGGACAAGAGATCATGTCTATCGGCAGATTGGAAGTGAGACAGCTGAGATGGGTCTGTGCTTTAAATCACAAAGGTTCCAAGGAGTGTGCCCTGCTGGGTTCTAGAAACCAAGAGCAATATCGTGAACTGAATAGCGACGAGAAGTCAAAGCAAATGCAGCTTCGAAACTGCATAATAACACATCTAGTAGGCAATCATAAATCCGAATAAGCATCCTCCTCTTTACCCCCCCCCCCCTCCAGGGACACGGTGGTGTAGTGGGTATATTCGTCGCCTTGCAGCCAAAGGGTTGCAGATTCGAATCCACCTCAAGTCGCCGCATAAGGACCTTGGGCATTTGGGCAAGGCCCTCACTCGCAATTGCCTAGCACTTCGGCGTGAAACTCCGATTCAGTGTCCGCTCTGTAGTCGGGAGCGCCTCTGAGCAGAAATCTTGAAGGGGCGTTATAACAAGTACGCACACATAACCATCTGACAACACTAACTACCTTCAACATAGAGCATTGCCAACGCCTCTACCATCCCAGACGCGTTGGAAACGCGGACGGTGTACACTCCCGCGTCGTCCACATCCACGCGCGGAATCTCCAGCGACGTCCGTCCGTCGTCGGTTAGTTCAATGCGGAACATTTCGCTGTTAGCGATGGGTTTTCCCTGGAAAAACCAACTGACAACGGGGGTCGGCATGCTCGGCGACACACGACATGCAAAACATGCGCGCTCACCTTCACGCACTGTCAGGTCGTGAGGATGCTCAACGATCTGGAGGCCCTTCTGAAAGAAAACAAATCAATAAGTGATGATGATGATGATGATGATTCCATGATGTAACCAGCCTACTAGGAGCCATCCACCATTTTTAAAAAAAATCATCGGTGTCACTATTCTACTAAGTTGCTCTGTACCTCTATGTATTATCATCAGCAGTAGACACTCCCCATTTAAGCTTCATGAGATAGGTTCTAACACTCACATATATTATATATATATATAGATATTAGATATATATCACACATACACACACATACATACATACAAATGCACACACAAATATGTACACATTATGTGTATGGTATATGTACATTGTACAAACAATTTTTTTAAATTATTTATTAGGAGCACTTGTATTGTGCCTCTTCATGACAATCTACTCAGAAGCGTTCCCAACAGAACCTCGGCTGAATAGGACAGTCCTAAGGCTAGAGAAGAACATGGCGCAGTGACACCTGGGCACTAAGTGAAATTCCACTGGATGCCCATTCCAGGTGACAGGGCCAGCAACCGAGAACTACCTGCATACATGTATGAATACATTTATACCTGCATACATACAAATACATACATTGCACATGCTCATATACATGACTTACACATACATACATACATACAAACAAACATGCATATCTAGATCATACACACAGGTATGCAAATACATACATACAGCGAAGTAAACATTCAAATGTTTAGGTCAATGAACAACACAAGAAAACACCGATGAAGGCAAATCAAAATAACCAGTAATAATAATTAACTAGTAGACGACTAATTAATAACCAAAACAATCAAACACAACACACTCAAACGAAAGAAATTTCTAAAAGCAAATCATAGTTTTAATTCATGCAACCACACAAAGTCCATGCATCTTAAACATAAGTATTCCCCTATGATGTGCTATATTTCGATGATACACACAATTAGAGAAAGACAAAGAAGATGGATAGGGCACACACTCAGAGGAGACTCGATGCTAAGAACAATCATAGAGAGGAAATTGGAGGGGAAAAGAACGAGAGGAAGACAAAGACAAAGACTGTTGGACTGGATGATGAAAGACGGTTATCAGAAGCTGAAAAAGAATGCACAGAACAGGGAAGAATGGAGACGTCAAACATTTGAACCTGCCTAAGGGCAGAGAACAGAAAGAAGAAGTGCTATATTTTAAAGTATGGGTTGGGGCTGTGTGAGTATATATATTATATACACATACATATGGATACATATACCTATATTATGTATGTATATGTATAATGTTAGAATGCTTATGTATGCAACATGCATACATGCACACATGCAAGTAGGCATGTACGCATATATCTGTGTGTAACAGGTATGTTTACAATTGTGTTCTAAACAGCAGTATATGCATACTTTAGCCCTGCTCTACCCAATTACACCCAACTTAACCCTGACAAAGAATACAAATGTCACACCTCATTCTTTGACGATGAAAGTGAAAACCTTTTTCCAGCCGAAGTTGCACTTGGACTCTTTGAAGTTGAGTTTGGAGGTTCCGTCTTTCCACTCACACCCTTGAAAGTTTGACTGTCAAATGGATTCAGTGATTCAGTGGATCCACCTCGCGAATCAATGGTTTCACTTCGTGAATCAAAGGTTCCACCTCGTAAATCAACGGTTCCACTTCGTGAATCAAAGGTTCCACCTCGTAAATCAAAGGTTCCACCTTTTGAATCAATGGTTCCACTTCTTGAATCAACGCTTCCACTTAGTGAATCATCGACAAGTTTGTAAGTGCCATAGGGTGAACCAGAGAAAACATTGTCACTGGCATCCCTTGCCAGGTTCTCCGAACTGCTAAGTGGGCTGGGTGCACCCAACACTCCCGATGACATCATAAGCTTTGTCGCACTACCCGGATCCTTCTGCTTCACCGTAGGTGACTTCTTTAGCAGGCCTCGAAAATCCAGCTGGCTGGATTCGGTCGGAGGTTCTGGCTGGCCAGGTGGAGGACGGCTTGCTCTGATGGATCCACTGCGTAGAAGGCCACGGAAGTCAGGCTGATCTGGCGTAAGTGGTCTCTGAAAAGAGTTTGTGTCCACAATCGAAACAGATCCTCACGATTTTGTCTGATCAAAGATGGTATAATTAAATTAGTTGACTGTAAAACCTGCCTCTGTTCAGCAAAGTATAGCTTGTAATGCTTTTATGTTGCTGTGCATGATGTTAGGCCTGATTTAATCTTTTGTTGCTATGCCTTGCTAGTCCTCACTCCTCAGACTTTTAGTACCAGTAAAATAATTTATTATGTTCATCTTCAAAATAATAGCCCAGGAGTTCAAGGATTGATTTTTTTGATTGCTGCACAAGCATAGCAACAGAAGTGAGAGGACAAATGTATCACCCAGATTTATAGAACTCCTCTGGAAAAAAAATGAGAAATACCAACAAATGGCAAACAAAAATAGCATGCAAAAATAACACACACAAATAGAAAACAAAAGTGTAAACAAAATAGAACCAAAAAATAGTGAAAAAAATAGTAAACAAAAAACAGAAAACAAACTAGCCACAAAAAATAAACTGAGCAAAATGCGCAGAATACCGTAGATGACATAAGAACACTGTAGTTCGTCATCTATATAAAAAGCATGTCATTTTATCAAAACATTACTAGAATACAAATGACACATGCAAAAAAACTATTACATTTTCATGTGTGAAGATTATAGCATCTATAAAAAATACAATATAAAAATAAAATATATTATATTCACGTAAAAACATGAAATTGACAACATCTAGACATGCAATGGGGGTTGACACCAAAATAAAGCTATATTCAAAGTATGGTAAGGTATGGTCATCACTCATTAATACAGGTATATTTTTGCCTCTACATGCCCACTGAAAAAATACACTCTGCAAAAGAATAAATAATTAAAAACAATTGCCACCGCTTGAAAAGCACTTAATGGTGTTCTACACTCATGGCAGCAAAATTCATCTGTTCCAAGAATCCTACCTTCTCGGTAACGTCCTTCCTGGAAAAAACACAAAAACGCAACAATTAATTTACATTATCCAGTCGACAAATAAATTTGAGCAATCACAAGAACTCAACAAAACTCCACTTCGCCATATACCCCCACAGGTCCTCTAACTTGAAACTGAAAACATTACTTTTTCACAATTCCTTCTCCTGATTCCTCCACTGGCCCTACCTCCCATGTGTTTCCAACTCTTATAGGCCTATGTTTTTGGATCATCAAAAAAACAGTGGGTGTTCTCAATAAAAGTGATCTAATATTTGCTCCAGATGTTTAAAAGTTCTTTTTGAAATTTGACTATGGATATGAATTGCCTTTAAGCAGAAATATTGAAAAATGCCTTAGAGATATACTTTTTTGGCCCACCCTGTATATGCATATATTCCATTTGATCAATTGCTTTCTGTACCTAGTAGCAGTATGCCAATCAGTTTTACTTACCAATAAACGAATCTAATAATGACACTGGATAAAAAAAATCAAATAACATACTCGACTACAGATTTCTTCAGTCCAGCTTTCAGATCAACGACTTTACTGGCGTCTCCCTTGCCTCTCACGATCAGAGATATGATCGAATCGACAACGCCAAACTCGTTTTCAGCCACGATCTGGAATCTCCCGGCGTTGGAAGTCGAGACTCGATCGATCGTCAGAGTCGTAACGATCGTGTTTCCTTCGACTTCCGTCGCGACTCTGAAGCCGTCGATCGTAGATTCGATCTCAACTTCGTCCTTCTTCCAGATGACCTTTAAGATCATGAACGAAAAAAATGGATGATTGTGAAAATAAGATCAGTTGGTTTGCTTCAAATCGACAAAGATTGCAAGCTTGATGACAGTTATGATGATGTTGATCTCTGCATTTACTCTTGTAAGTATGTAAGGATCTAGTATTCAAATACTTTGGAAATGATGCAGTGATAATGGTAAAAAATAATGATGATGATTGCAATGATGCTGACAATCAGAATATTTAGAAAGTAGCGAGAGAAGGCTAGACAATGTTGGTGGTGATGGTGACAAAACAACTGACGATGATAATGCCAAAAATGGGGGATGATAATAATGCCAACATGTTGATAACGGTGATAACAACATATTCCGTCATCGATGGTCTGACCTCTGGCTTTGGCTGGCCTGTGAGTTTGCATCGGAAGCAAACCCTTTCTCCTTCATCGACGACTTGGGCTTTTGGTCGCTCGACAATCGTCGGTGGATCACCATTGCTCGTCTTCCTGTCCTTCTCTTGTGCTGAAAGATCACCGAAACATTCAGTCAATACTTAAAGTCGGGTAATCATAAAGCCCAAGGTACTAGTCGATGGTGGTTTCAGTTACTGCAAGAATGTTACAATACATGTACCATACATCAGTGACTTACCAGTTTACCAAACCTAGAATCTATGTATTAGTCATTAGTAACATGCAAAACACACAAAACTATTAGTTAAAACAGGCATGCTCACATTTTAAAAAATCATCACAAATTTTCAAGCACTTTTCTACGACAGAAAATGCGATCACTAAACTCACCGACAAACCGGTTTTTCTTAACAAACACTATTGTCTGCATTTTGAGAACTTGTTAAACTACATTACCTTACATCATGAACGGTCCATTCTGGAGCCAGTGGTCATTGCGGGTTCGAGTGCAATGGACAGACTCAGCACAAGGGTCCGACACAAGTTTCATGCACAATTATCGTTGATTCAGACACGCAACTGTTAACATGCACAAATGTAGGTCCGAATGTTATTCATGGGGTTAGGGGTAGGCCTCAAGATTCAGTCTATTTGGTGGAGCGAGAAATCATGGGTACTACTGAGGCTCCATCACATCCTACTGCCTGCTCACTTCACCAATGTCATAGATCTGCAAAACAAAATATCGAGTAGACCTTTGGGGAGGGTATGGGTAAGCGATCCCATTTTCATACCAGAGTGCCACCATCACCCAAAAACCCTCCCTAATTAATACTATATTTTACATCTACTCAAATCTGAGCACATATCAGCAGCTACCTTTCATCAGCTCGTTCTCCTTAACGGTGAGTTCAGCCGAGCACGTCGCGACACCGTAGGCGTTCTTAGCGACGACGGTGTACAGCCCGGTGTCTTCGGGGAACGCCTCCCTCAGCGCCAGGGAGCAGACGTTATCCGTGTCGTAGAACTGGAGGAATTCCGGGGACGGTCGGATGACCTTCGTGTTGTGGAACCAGACGATGTTTGGTCGTGGGTTGCCGATGATCGAGCACTCAAAGCGCACTGGTTCTCCGTCGCGGCTTATCGCGCTGCGCAGCGGTCGGATCACTTCGGCTGACTGCGGGAGTCCGATCATTTCCTCCTCTAAATAATTATTGGTCATTTTGCAAGAGTGAGAATTTAACGGCGGCGTTCAATTTGAATCTGCGGTTCTGAGTAAATAATAATTTTATGCTGCAAATACGCCTTAAATTGGTCAAGGGTCATTTTGCAAGAGTGAGAATTGAACTGCGGTGTTCAATTTGAATTTGATGTTGCGAGTAAATTTATAATATTTATTTTAATTTCGTAATGCATTTGCGCCTTGAAATGTCCCATAAAAATGCTCCTCTAAGTCGGTTATTGCAAGAGTGAGAGTTTGACTGCGGCTTTCAATATGAATCTGCTGTTGTGAGCAAATAATAATTTCCTATAAAAGGTTGTATGTCAGTGTTGAATGCAGAGCCTGAGGAGTAAGGAGTGATGCAGGTTTTAGGGTAACTGACACTGGCTGTCGGAAATGCCCTTGAAAGCAATGCCAACTTAAGTAGACATTGGTGTGGATTGGTGTGCTTACACATCATTGTTTTATCATGACATTTAACTTTCAAATATTCATGGTGCACAGGGTCACAAAGCATGTTAAAGTAGCTTTATTAGCATGCACTTAGCTATCAAACGATGCACTAAGTTTGCATGCAGTTACTTGGATAATGTTATTTGTTTATAGTCAAATAAAATTGAAAGACTTCTGCAGCACTTAGTCTGGAGAAGAAGAAAGAAAGAATGAAAGACAATGAGAGACACGTAAGCAGAAAAAAGAGACACACACAGGCAGAGAAAGACACAGAAAGACAGTAATTGAGGAGAAACAAAGAGCAGGAAATAGAGATAGACAGACAGCAACACAAACAGACAAGAGAATACAAACAGAAGTTACACAAAGAAACAAGACACATAGACATACACAACTGTTACAGTGAGTGACCGACAGACAGATAGACCGACAAACAGACAGACCAACAAAAAGACAGACAGACAACATACAGAAAAACAGACAGACAGACAGAGAGATACATACACAGAAATACAGGAAGATAATAAAAATTTCTGCGACGCAACCCAACTCTTTCACCCCAGCCAAAACCCGCTTACTTGACTCCGACGGGATGCGAGCAATATGTGTCATGATGCCCTGTTCAACGGACCGGTCATAGTCTCCCTTCTCCTTCAGGTAATGACTCGGCACCGTTCCCTGCCGACTGTCGAACAGCTTTCGCACGACCCACCAATCGTCTCGCACATCGTCCAGCACTTCCACCTTCTCGCCCTCGTGTAAGGACATCACATCGTCCGACTCCGGTTCGTAGTAACTCATCGCGATATAAAGTGATCGATCTTCAATATCGTCGAAAGCCGGGGTGGCAGCCACCTTGGAGAAGCGCGGAAACTCGGGTGGTACCGGATCACTCGGAAGTTTCTCCGCGCTGGTGGAGAATCTGGGGGAGTACGAGGATGGAGATGCTTGCTCCGAGCGAGTGGGGAGCAACGTCGAGAACAGCGGGGTGGGTGGCGACCTCCTCGGAGGGTCAGTCGACGGTTGATCCAACATCCGGTGGGACATGATGAGTTCGTCCCGCTCCTTCGTCTTGCGCGTCTCCTTCATGTCCGTGTCCGTCTTGATCTCCGACGTCTCGGTGACGGAGATGTCGCCGACCTCCGACAGACGCATGTTGATCGTCTTCACCTGCGTCACCTTCGTCTCCACGGTGATCTCGTCCGTTGTTTCCACCTCATGCACCTTCAGCGTCCGCTCCACCTCCTGCTGCAGGACCACGTCCTCCGGGAGACGCGACCGCGGCGGCAGCTCGTCGTCCTCGTAGCCGACCATCTCCGGTTTGATCATCAGCTCCACCGTCTGATTTTCGTCGCTCTTTTCCACCACTCCACCACCACCACCTCTACCACCTGTGTCCTCTCTTCCGAAAGTCCTCCAACTTCCTGGCAACTCCGAAACACCGTGACCACCATTCTTCGTACTGTCCGAATCTCCGTATTCCGTTCTCCGACTACGAAAATCTGTCACCCCTTCTTCGCTCCAAGTATTGTTGACATCCGGGGATTTCCATTGATGACTATTATCGCCAAACAATCCAAACTTTTCGCTTTCCATCCTCGACTGACCTTCCGCCGTTCTGTTCACTGAACGGATATCGTCGCGTTCTTCTTCACGTTCATCTTTCCGTTCAAAGTCGCTGAACGGTCGTTCAGCAATGGACTTTCCGTAGGAATTGCCGAATCTTCGGTCGTCGTTCGTTTCACGTTTACTGGTCAACAGTTTTTGCAGATCGTCGCCTTCAATTTCACGGTGTTCGACGTTGGTGTACGTCTTTGGAGCAGGACTGCTGCCATCTTGTGTTGATGATTTGTACGATTCGGTTTTTGTGAATTCGACCGTTTTTGTCACTTTAGTTACCTGAGGAATTTTGTTAGTTTCTAGATCGAAAACACACAAACCATGCAACGTACAAAAACACATGCCAAAAAATGTTCTAACTTTAAAAAAATATCCAAAACAAACAGCATGTAGACAGATGGTTGAGTATCTTCGCTATTATAGGCTCTTTTATCTTTAGTAAGATCTTAATGGGTGTCATCCCTTGTTGCTTGAAGACTTTTTTTTTCCTTGGGACTGTCATGCTCTGATAACTAGAACATGTAAAAGGCACTTTATAAATTCTCATATACGATACACTACGATACGATTTGGTTACTTGCCTTGAGCATCTTAACTGGTGAAAACCGTTAAACAAATGTTAATGAACACCAATCAAAACATTGGAACCACAAAAGCAAACTGTTAGTTCTTAGAATGCTAAACAACATGCAGCTGATCTATAATACGCAACAAATGATTTTACACGAAAGGTAAGGAACAAGTTCACATTAAAGTCGGCCCTCAATTTAAGTCCAAGAAATGTTGGTGACTTCACATGCGAGTCTGTCTCTTTCGAAAAATCTGCAAACTGGACACTTGATGACAAGCATCTTCAACAGTTCTACACAACTTCAGACACACTTTTTCGGTGATTCTAGGGCGGTATAAAACTGCTCTGATACATACATACCTAATACATGGTCACACCTACATACATGTTTAGTTCCAGCGCATAATGGTCTGTGGCAAGTGATAACCGTCTCTCAGCATTTAATCCCCAATTGAGTGCAAAAACATACTGGTACTGCCATGCAGGACTCTGGAATAAAACATCAGCCCTAATAATGAATTAAAACCAATTATCCCCGGATTTATATACATGTACACTACATAAACAAAGCAGTACCACAAAGTAGACGCCATACAATGCAATAAGTGCAATTCTGAACAAAACAATAGAACGCCATACAATACAAAACAATACAATACAATACAATACAATACAACACAATGCATGAAAAGTGACAGACCTGTGATGGTGACCTCCTCAGTGACAGTAGACTTCAGCTTCTTCTCTCGTCTCTCATCTTCGTATCCAAATTTCCCTTCCTCACTTTCGACGTCCTCTGAATTGACGAGAAATATCATAAATAAATGTCAATAAATTTGAAAAAACACATTCACGAAAGTACTTCAAACATTAATCAAACAATAATTTCACATTTATAGAGCTTAAATTTAAGTCAGCTAAGTCAAAAAACACAAACTACAGCGTACACACTGAGTGCTGCTACCAAACAGTCGAAAGCAGTGCAGTGTAGATTGTAGAATGCGGATCAGGACGTTTGGGCGCCGCCGTTTGGGCGCCGGCCGTTTGGGCGCCGCCGTTTCGGCGCCGGCCGTTTGGGCGCGACGCCGTTTGGGCGCCGGACGTTGCGGCGCGAAAGAAGAACCTTGACGTTTGTAGATATAATTACATACGAAAGAGCCTCCTTCCTAACCTTGACGTTTGTAGATATAATTACATTCGACCGTTGAACATTTGAAACTAATTACTGTATCTCTATAACGCTTTTAATAACCATAATCTTTTAAAACATTGGGTTTGTGAACATTAAATCGAACATTGAACTTCTGAAAGTAACTCAGTTCTTTGTGGAATGCTTTTATTTAACATCAAATCATTCCCTTGGGTAACATGATGTGTTAACATTAAATTTAACAATGCACATTACAAAACATAGCTGAATTAAAAATTCCTGGACAAATAAAGAGTTTTAAGTGCTATTTCATTACATAACTTTTTCCGCGCCGAAACGTACGGCGCCCAAACGGCGTCGCGCCCAAACAGCCGGCGCCGAAACGGCGGCGCCCAAACGGCCGGCGCCCAAACGGCGGCGCCCAAACGTCACGTACCGTGTAGAATGTACATTTACAAGGCACAATGGTGCAGGAAGTGCACAGTAAAGTCGAATATAATTCAATGCAAAAATTGTGTAGAAGAAGAGGAGTGGTGGTATTGAAGTGCTAGCGACTTCAATTTCTCAGCCTTGGCATACGATGGTGAGTCCTCTCCCTTGCCATCTCATCTTCCCATTGACAATGTATGGTCAGTGCATTCATTACAGATGAGTTGGTTAGACGAGCAGGTGGAGCAGAAATCTCTACATAAATTTGTGCCCTGACGAGGATTTGAACCCTGAATTCTCTATTGACAGTTCAGTGTGCTAACCACTACACTTTCGAGCACATCATAATGAAAGCAAGGTAGTGAAAATCTCCATGGAGAAGCATCCTTAAACTACAAATTTACTACGGTACGCTATTCAAATGAATACACAGTAGATCTACCTCACCTGAAGAGTAACTAACACACAGTACCAACAGTACCATTGGTCAATAGACAATTTATTTAATAAAATTTAATGCACATTTCTACAATCACATGCCACTGGAAATGCACCATACTCTAAACATGCTGCCCAAATATGTGTAGACAAACAATTTATTTCTAAACAAATTATTATTATTATTAAATAAGTGGTTAGACTGACATATCTAGTCATCTAGATATTTTGCAAACAGTATCAGTGTCGAACATGCACAGCTAATTCCTAAAAACATTAACATAAATTAACATAAATTCAATGAATATTCATTGACATCACTAACTGTATCAATATAAGAACATGCACATTTACTGTATGTAATGTATCAAATTTAACCCATGTATTGCAGCCTATAGTTACAATACATGTTCTGCAAACATGAGTGGGGAGCATTTCACCCACCCCATCTAATATCTCAGGAAGTATAAGTGATAGAGAACTGATGTCTCTATATATGACAGGGTTTCTGGGTCTAACAAGTCAAAGAAGCAATTTCCATGTACATGTATGCACGTAAACAAAATAATATGTACAATGCACATATTCATTTACCTACATGTATCTCAAAGGGAATACTCACAAATGACCTTGTTAATAAACAGTTACACGATTTACATCCTGTAGTTTTTAAACACACAGAGCGAATGTACATACTTATAAATAAATAAATAGATAATAAATCATTTATTTATTTATTTATAGAGCAGAACATGTCATGCTTATGCTTACAAAACTGCTACAAGCTTTCACTTAATCATCACCTGCACCGAAAGTAGACAGTTTTGTAAAGCATTTGCAATGTAATCTGAATTGTTGTACTAACAATTACAGACATTTAAAGAAACTATTAGATGTCATAAAGGGGGACAAATAGAGTGGCTTAGGCGGGTGCTTGTATGTGGGGAACTTCTCTCACTGGATCAGACATTCCATTTGGTTCATTTCCACCTCCCCTCCCCACCCCATTTATTTTTCTTCTTCCTTTTGTTTCCCCCAACAATATCAAGTCTCAAAGCTGCAAATATTTGAATCCGTAGTCAAACATCAAATTCTAACTACACAATGCATAAACTTCAGATTAGCACAGACTAGCTATCGACAAGCAATCTACAAAGTGTCAAGTAGTAATTCATTCGCGTACATCGAAAGCCATTTTCCGAAATAAATAAATAAGCGGGTGCTCGGAAGGTGCACAGTTAATTTATACATCAACAAATCTTAAGAGTTAGTGCAAGCAGCTGTGCAAACTATCTGACCAAAAAAGAAGAACCGAAACCACATTTCGTCACGCATCGATGACTTCCAAAATTGCATGCATGCACGGCCATCATCACTGCGGCATGCGTATAGATACCTTTAGCCTCTGTAGACAGCACCGCATCACTACCACGGTCCAGCGCTTCAACGTCACGGCTTTCATGGTCGACTGATGACCTGCTATCTTCAACATTGCAAACAGTCGTCATTTCATTTCTGTCAGCATCCAGAGCTAAAGATAAATGTGCGTCATGCTCGATTGATTCTTCCCTTTGATATGTACCATTACTTACAGTGTCAGGATTCATTGTGATAAGAACGTCAAGCTTGACTGATTCTTCCATTTCTTGATCTTTCTGTTGCTGTTCCACATTACTGTTTTCCATTTTGCTGTTTAGTTTATCGTCGCTAAGGCAAACATCCCCAGTTGCAATGACGCCTTGATCCAATTCCAAAACATCCCCAGTTGCAATGACACCTTGATCCAATTCCAAAACATCCCCAGTTGCAATGACACCTTGATCCAATTCCAAAACATCCCCAGTTGCAATGACACCTTGATCCAATTCCAAAACATCCCCAGTTGCAATGACACCTTGATCCAATTCCAAAACATCCCCAGTTGCAATGACACCTTGATCCAATTCCAAAACATCCCCAGTTTCAATGACACCTTGATCCAATTCCAAAACATCCCCAGTTGCAATGACACCTTGATCCAATTCCAAAACATCCCCAGTTGCAATGACGCCTTGATCCAATTCCAAAACATCCCCAGTTTCAATGACACCTTGATCCAATTCCAAAACATCCCCAGTTGCAAGGACGTCTTGATCCAATTCCAAAACATCCCCAGTTGCAATGACACCTTGATCCAATTCCAAAACATCCCCAGTTGCAATGACACCTTGATCCAATTCCAAAACATCCCCAGTTGCAATGACACCTTGATCCAATTCCAAAACATCCCCAGTTGCAATGACACCTTGATCCAATTCCAAAACATCCCCAGTTGCAATGACACCTTGATCCAATTCCAAAACATCTCCAGTTGCAATGACACCTTGATCCAATTCCAAAACATCCCCAGTTGCAATGACACCTTGATCCAATTCCAAAACATCCCCAGTTGTAACGACACCTTGATCCAATTCCAAAACATCCCCAGTTGCAATGACACCTTGATTCAATTCCAAAACATCCCCAGTTGCAATGACACTTTGATCCACTGACAATGACTCCTCCCCAAGAAATTCACTGTCATCGATTCCTTCCCTTTGATACACCTTGACATCTGCTTCTTCTTCCCTTTGATACATGTTGACGTCTGCTTCTTCATCCCTTTGATGCACGTTGACATCTGCTTCTTCATCCCTTTGATACATGTTGACATCTGCTTCTTCATTCCTTTGATACACGTTGACGTCTGCTTCTTCTTCCCTTTGATACACGTTGACATCTACTTCTTCATCCCTTTGATACACGTTGACATCTACTTCTTCATCCCTTTGATACAAGTTGACATCTGCTTCTTCATCCCTTTGATACACGTTGACATCTGCTTCTTCTACCTCTGTTGCATTCACTGGGAAATCATTCTCACTCGATTCCAATGATGTACTCAACATGTTGAAACCCTCAGCATAGACAAGCATATCCACCACATCATCAACTTCTCCTTCAACGTCTGAATGTATTGTTTCCACAGCTTCAACAAACTCAAAATCACCATCGTCAAAACTGATTTCATCGGCGTCATCTCTTTCTCGGATTCGCACACCCTTTGACTTCTCAACTTTACCCCATAGTATGTCCTCCGTGTTAACACCGTCAATGTTGGCAATTCTCATATCTGACGTCTCAACCTCACTGATGCCTGGAACTGAAATGATGCCAGCTCCTCCCATCTTCCCAGTTTCCATATCTTGAATGCTAGTTTCTTCCATCTTTTCGGTATCCATATCTTGAATATTCATAGAAATATCAGTTGATTCAGATTGCATGGCAAACAGCGCAGTTTCCATCGTCGTAATTTCCTCCATTGCCTCAAATCTGTCTCCTGGAATTTCTACTAAAGCATCAACACTGTCCACAGTTTCCACTGTTTCCACCGTTTCTACCGTTTCTACAGTTTCTACCATTTCTACAGTTTCTACAGTTTCTACCGTTTCTACAGTTTCTACAGTTTCTATCATTTCTACAGTTTCTACCGTTTCCACAACAAGACTTTCCCTCATCTTTTCCTCGTCTGCCTTCAGGAGATCGTTATCAACATCACTTGAACCTAACTTCTCCTCGGAAGCAGCTGGTAATACTTCATCTTCTTTTAGATCATCAACTACATGAGAATCCACCAGCTCTGCAATAAAACTTTCTTCGGTATGCTGAAGTGCTTTAGCGACATCAATATCGACTTCACCAATGTCGCAGCTATTTATATTTTCTTCCTCCAAATCTTTGAGATTGGAAGATTCATGAGAATGCAACAGTTCTGAAGCAAAACTTGCCTCCACCTCTGTCTTTCCTTTGAAAAGATTTTCTGCAACTTCATAGACTTGACACGAGTCACCACTCTCCTCGGCAATATCAGTTAAAGCAGTCGCTTCAGGAGAAAATAATTGCTCCACAGCAAGATTTTCAAGATGCCTCTGTCTGTTTCCGCTAACAAGGTCATCACTGACAACAGAAATCTGGCAATTAACAACACCATCTTCTATCAAACTTTCCAGCATATGTTCATGCACATCACTCTGAACATCACCAATCAGCACTTTTACGTCTATAGGATTGCCAATTGTATCGCAAGGCACCAGCTCTGAAGTGCTGGTTTCTTGGATATGTTGATTTGCATTAATAAGAACGTTATTCACACCAGTAATGCAGCAGGATTCTACGTTTTCTTCCACCATACCTTCGAGATCAGGAAATTCCAGAGATGGTAACAGCTCCGATACGTGGCTTGCGTGCATTTCCTTTCCAGCCGACAACAGACTGTCTACGCATTGAGACACGAGGTTCATCACATGATTATCAACGTCTTTTATGTCTTCGAGAACATCAATCAACTGAATCAACTCTGTAGCTCGTATTTCTCCCATTTTGTTTTGCACATCTAAGACGCCACTTTCAGCTCCAAAACTTTCACTACTCTCTTGACCTGCCAACTGGTCAACCGCACCAACGTGGAGATCGACTGAAGGAGAAGAGACCAGTTCTAAAGACTGAATGACATCTGGGACCTTCATTTGTGCAAGAGTCTCGTCAACATCTAGCTGTGTGGTTGTCGTGCAATCCTGAAACAGATCTGCCTCGTCTTCCACATCAATGGAAGAAGTATCCACTGCTACATGAAATGCTTGACCTGGATGTTGAACCTCCACCTTCGAAAGCTGGTTCAAGACTTCTGATGGACTCACAATCTTCACCATCGTCACAGAATGTTCTGTGCCATCACTGCTTTGGTTGAAAGTTTCATTGTCTGAAGTTAAGTTCAAGTCAACAGACACCAGTTCCGAGGCGTGACTTTCCATCAGTGTTTCCAGATCTTTACTGGCTTCCACAGCATCACAGATTACTTGCCCACCAGTCACCTGCTCGCATGGACCTTCAAAGAATACAGCCTCATCATTTGACAGATCCACATGTCCATTCTCTTCATTGGAAGGTGCAATTTCAGTCGTCCAGGTGTCCGCGCACCTGTGTTCACCTGTAACGGCATCAAGCGATGTTAAAGTCTCGATAGACTCACCTGGACGATCGTCGAATGACCTTTCAGTAACATGTTCCAACTTGGCTTCACGTTCCTTGTCGTCAACACCTGAGTATTCTTTGGCCCACGGCTCACCACGCTGCTCCACATCAGTTTGGGAATGTTCCTTGAAGGAGGAGGAGATACTGTCCGGATACGCAGCTGGTTCGTCTTGTTTCGACCATGCACTCTTCGCATCTTCCTTTTCAACTAGTAAACGCAAAATCCAACAAAAACAACAATTGAAATATATTCGTAATTGTAATGCAAAACGTTATGAAGTGCCACTCAGAAAGATCGGTTTCCAGTCAGAATCTGGGACAGTGCCCTCACTGAGAAGCAGGAAAGTTTCAGATGCTTCTCAAACTGAAGAGAAGAGAGATTCTGAGGAGGATTTTAACTCTAAAGACCTGATGTGTCAGCTTTCTGCAGTTTTGTCTGCAACAGGAATGAAATGATCTGAATAACACATCAAGATATCAAAATGTTTCATGGCCAGCGAGAAATACATTGCAGCAAATTGAGAATTAGATCGCTTGAGCAATTAAATTAAGATGAGCCACTGGATATTCAGATCAGTTGAGAATGCATTAGGTTAGCATGAAATGGAGAAATTCAGACATCGCAAATTGTAACTTTCTAAGAAACATATTCTCTTTACAAAGAGTAAAGAGACGATATTCCATCAGTCTATAGAGAAAGAATCTAACAGAAAGAGAACACATCTTCAATATAATATATATAAAATTTGATCTGCTTAGATCTGTTAGAACAACCATCCCTTCAATCCGCTTCAAGATTCTGGTTTAAGTCCCACCCTAATCCCTCCGCCGTTTGAAGATTTTTCTTATTCTCACCGGGCTGTCTCTGAATGGCCTGTACTGTTAGAGGCACTTTATAAATTCTCAGAAATGATACGATATGATGGACAGCCATTTCTCGACACTTTAAGAGGCATTACTCAAATGCCTAGATAAATGAATATATCCGAAATAATAACTGAGAAAACTAAAACTAATGAGGACTTCAATTAGCAGTGAGGATGATTTCTTAAGCAAAAAAGGAAACTTATAATATGGAACAGGATTCAATATGATTCAAAGCAACACATCCTGTTGTTGATGTAAATCAGTGAAATTTCGATTAGGTAGTAATCGAAATGAAAAAGGTTGCAGCAGGAAAAGCCAAGCCTACACTAAATGATTCAGAGCAGGATGAAACAATTAACCCAAACAGCTCACAGTATGAATCTGTAAACTGTTACTACCTATCCCTGCACCAGTGATGAAAAAATCAGGAAAGACTGACACACAGAGAGGAAAAACTACATAGAACTACGAAATATACATTGCTTGTATGTGCACTTGTTATAGCGCCCCCTTCAAGCTCTCTCTACTCAGAGGCGCTCCCGAATGCAGAGCAGACACTGCATCGGAGTTTCACGCCAAAGTGCTGAGCAATTGTGAGTGAAGGACTTGCCCAAGGTCCTTACGCGGCGAGGTGGATTCGAACCTTGAACCTTCCGACTCCAAGGCAACGACACTGACACCACCACTACACCACCGCGCCCCACAAATGACATGTATGTGTCTCCAATGCCAGATTACAACAACTTCACTCAGATCATCTACACACTAAGGGTACACCAACTACAGTTTATTCAAAAGCTGAGCAGCTATTATAGAAAACCGAATTCCAAAACCGTTGACCAACAGTCAAGAAATCAACAAGCATCTAAGACGTAATGGGGCAACAAAGGATTCGAAGAATTGAAACTGAAGACAATAGCGAGAATGAAGAAAAGCTCATTGTTAGATAAACAGACTCCGCATCGTCTTGAAAGATGTGCAAGAAGAACTGGAAAGATAGCATTGAAAAAATTGGCCAGAGTCCAGAGTCATGCTAGAAAACACAAGATGCAAGATCATTTTTCAAGAAAAGCTTTTACAACAAGCGTCATGTACTAAAGAACTAACTAAACCCTCGGCTATATTCCATCCACTTCAGATTGGAGGATGCTTTTCACGCAGAAGTTATGGCAGACTTCAATATTTCTCAAAACATTAACCAAACAACAAAGCTGCAGCCAACAAAATTGACCCTATACAACCCTTATAATATAACAAAAACTGCAAAACCAGCAGGCCCGTATAATTAACCCTGCATAACAATTAATCCCAGAATGAAGCAGGCTTTGAAACAGAAAGGATTCATAGCATGATATATCCAAAAAACTAAACAAAGCCTTACATTGTAACTGAAACACACCAGAAAAAAAGATGCTTCTTCAAACAGTTGAGCCAAAGTTAACCCTTTACCCATTCATTTTTAAATTTTAAGACCGTTCTCAGCAGATATTCTCGGGGCAAACGGGTAAAAGATTAAAAAGCTCAAATAACAGGACCAAAAGAGTAATTAGAGACCCAAGATATAATCTATCAACACCCAACTGACGGATGCTCTGAAAGAAGCACCATATCCAAAGACCCGAAAACCACAAACAAGAATTAAAAGAGAGGCGAGATCAAACAGTCGAAAGATAAAATCGCTGAAAAATGATAGATCTTTGAAAGATAAAATCGTTCAAAACTGATTTCCCTGAAGTAAAAGCACCAAGCACTGCATGCACCATCACCGCCACCACAACCGGTGATACCACATCTCAACACTGGTACAGACCGACGAGCAATGGTTCCTCCGCAAAGTTCACGTCCACAAAGCACGCGGACGACGCCTGTCCGCTGGCATTCGACACGCGACACACGTATTCCCCGCGATCCTCTACTCTACATTCCTCGATGCACAAGATCTGCAGCCCGTCAAGCACCGACGAGATGAGGTACCGGCTCCGCTCGACTGAATCGAGCGCATCGATGTCATGGCCGTTCATGGTCCACCTCACCTGCCACGGTTCATCGCCCATGACACGCCCGCTCACGAGTATCTGGTCGCCCAGGTCGACCCGCGACCCGTGCAAGTGATGCGCGAAACGAGGAGCACCTGTCTCACCTGCGGGATGCTCTCTGGATCCAGTGTCGGTCTCCTCAGGGTCTCTTCTATGACCTGAATAGAAAACAACATACACATACCTTGAAGCGGTGCTATAACAAGTGCTCATACATATAATGTATGTATGCATAGTTGTATAATGTATACATCTATTTAATATATGCTATAATATACTATAATACGAATAAATTATTCGATTTGATGTCGAGACATAAAAAACAGCATACATGTGTACATATCAATGCGAATAGGTATGCATTTTTTTGCATATGCATTTTTTTGCATAAGTGTGATTAGACATTTTCCTTACAGCCTGTTCGGTTAATGAAAATGCTATTGTTGCTTTCTATTCAAGTTTCCAGGTGTATGTATTGTAGGTTATGCATATGTGTATGTAAAATTGTACATAGGTGTGCAACTGTGTATGCTATTGAATAAGTGCGATTGAACATTTACACAGATTCGGTCAAATAATGCTGTTCACAAATCAAATTTGTAAACAATCAACTTTTGCTTCACTTCATTCGAGAGTTAACGCTACAAACATGGAGGCTAATTTAAAAATGAATTAATTATAGTAAGAATAACTGATAGCTTCATTGAAACTTATAACAACATTCAAAACATGACAATGGTTTTGGATCTGCACAAGACAATTGGAATGACTAATTATAAATTTGAAGCAATAACAATGTAATGCAAAACGTTAGCACCTCATTGTTAGCATTCACATCAATTACAATTCAAAGAACTTCAAATGAAACTGTCTACACATAATATTATGTGAAATCAACACCTAAAAACTGTATTGTATCAAGAATCTAAAAAATGATCACAGCATAATAACAGCATTTTCTTATAAACCAATAAAAGCACCCCATGCATATTAAAGACAATACAAAAACCAAAACAGCAAGTCACACTATATAACACTATTCAGGCAAGTTTAAGATGCAAAATACTTGAGAAATTACACTAAAAACTGTATTGTATCTGCTAATATATATTTATTGTCATGGAATACATATCCACAATTATACACCGAAAAATTCTGTCATAATTATTACTTTTCAATACTGAAAAAAAAATTGAAAAAATTGCAAGTTCTGCATATCAGAAAATCAGACAAGTACCAAAAAACACTCAAGCTGCCATGTTTGTATGTGCACTTGTTATAGCGCCCCTTCAAGCTCTCTCTACTCAGAGGCGCTCCCGAATGCAGAGCGGACACTGCATCGGAGTTTCACGCCGAAGCGCTGAGCAATTGTGAGTGAAGGACTTGCCCAAGGTCCTTACGCGGCGAGGTGGATTCGAACCTCGGACCTTCCGGCTCCAAGGCAACGACGCCACCACTACACCACCGCGCCCCACAAATGTTACATAAACAATGAATAAAAGCTGAAACAAGCTTGGATTTCAAGCTGTAGCCGATAAGACAATTGTTGCACTTATTTCATTCAGGGTTATGCTGAAACCAAACAAATATACAGCATCTGGTTATATATGCAAGGATGTTGGCAGAAACTGACAGAACCATGCTCTCTGTTAGTCGACAGAACCTGTCATAACAAACAAAAGCAGACAATTTAAAAAAAACATGCAAACTTGCAGTAAATTATGAGGCAAAAGATATGCTTGTACACATGCATGTGTATGTATTTGTAGGTGTGATTGTAGGTATGTATGTATCGTGAGTCTGTGTGTGTATGCACGTGTGAATCTAGTCATCACTACAAATGTTATTAAGATATTTTTATATGCACATTGTATTGTCTTGTATCTATAAATTTAGAAAGTACTTCTCATAGTGCAAACCAATCAGAGTAACTCCCAGTGTGACAGACCAAGAGAAAAGAGAGCAGTTTTGAAACAGCGGAAAGAAGTTAATAATGAAGAATGTGACAATGGACAGAGCCGAATTCACAGCTACAATTGATATTGAACTTTTAAATACAGCCAAAATGTTCAAGTTATCCAAGTATGTAAAACGATAGGTATGTACAACTGTGTGACTGAAAGAAAGATGGATGGACAGATGGACATACAAAGTAAAAAGTCTTAGAAAAATGGTTTCGTCACAAGTTTATATGGCTCATTTGTTAGTTCCTTACATGCCTCACATAAATACTTCAACACAATGATAAATACACACAGACATGCATACAAAAAGCAAATTTGTATTTATGAGGGTCAACAAAGCTAAAGCCATCCATGCAAACGTCTTGCTTCTATTCACCATTCTGTTCTATATTGTTGGGTCAGGAGCATTTAAAATTACGATACTTAAATAGAGGGACACGTGATGCACCACAGAAACTGGCTGAGGTCTACAGGTTATGTGGGTGTAATCATCCCTTGTCACTGTTTATCACTCTATGCACTCCAAAAAGGTTTCCATAAAAAGAGGAGAAACTGGAGCATAAAGGATGATGCTTTCATTTGGTTCTTCCTCTGAAGGCTGAACTGGAATAACTGTTTAGTTACGAACAGCATCTATCTGCATTCTCCATTCAAATTAATGAGATGTCAAAATTAATCAGGCCAGGGAATGGAGGAATGCAACAATATGTACCGTACTTAAATAAACAAGTACAAGAATGCATACCTAAAAATATACATGAACAAACAAATACGCACTGTAAAAGCATGCATGTACAGTTGTACACATACATACAAACAAACAAGCAAGCACACACATAACAAAAACATTCATATATAGTTTAAACACAAAGAAATGCTCAAAATGTGGTTATTGGTCCTACGGTCGATGAGCAGCTGAGCAGCTGTGGATGCCACTCCGTGCTCATTGATGGCTTCACAGGTGTACTCTCCCTCATCATCCACAGTGACTCCATCTATGAGCAGGATGCACTTTCCATCTGAATACTCCATCTCGAAGCGAGTACTCGGTGATAACTTCTGACCATTCTGTACGGAAAAAACGACAACACTACACTTTAGACTTTAGAGATATCTCTATTAAGGTAATGATAATATGGCGATAACACACGAGGTTTAATTATATTATTATCACCAAATCTAATATCCTTATAGCACAGATGTAAGAAATGATGGAAACGGAATAAAAAACGGAAAAAACATCGTTTTATTCGAAGAAAATAAACTAAAATTCCAATATCATTATAGCAAGTACCGGTGGGTAAAGCATATTACTTACTTAAAAACCAATTACAAATCTAATCAAATCTTATGTTAATCTCATCCACACCACTACAATCTCAGTAACATTAATCAAATCTTATCCAATCTGGTATTCTTTTATTGTCATAATCTAATTTTAATCCAATACCAACGAAGCATATAACACAATCTTATCTAACTTAATCCAATCAAATTTCATTTTGCATAATCCACTTTAATCAAATCATACACAACATAATTCAATCAACTCACTATATAAAGTTATTAATACTTAATCTACTCTAATCTAATCTCATCTAATCTAGTTGTGCCTATGATTAACTACTCAGCAGAACTGCATAGTTACCTGATACCAGGTGATGGTAGGGGCAGGGTGACCAGTCACTTCGCACTCCAATCTAGCGGACTGAGACTCCAGCACATCGATGTTGACAAGTTCAGTCTTGAAAGAAGGAGCGGCAGGACCGGTTGCACCTAACATTTAAAAACCAAACTGACGCTATAGAACACACTGTAATGTAATATAGCTACACAATTTAGTCTTTTCAGTTGTGCATTAAAGCTCTAATATAACTAGTTGGGGTTCAAGCCTGCTGAGCGACTTATGCATAATGACTACGGACCCTGGATACAAGAAATTTTTCCATTTTCATCGCCAAAATTTCTGACGACTTTTTTTAAAGTCATCAAATCGAAAATTCATCTCATTTTGCTTAAATTAATGTTTTTCGTTATGTGCTAGTGAATGCATTCTATTATTTTATTTCGTCGGGGGGGTGGGTGTTTTCATGGTTTTATTTTATGGTTTTTGCATCACGAGCTAGTAAATGCAATAGATTTTTCTGCATTTTCCATTTCGGGGGGTGTTCAAACACCCAAAACACCCCACTGTCTACGGCCTTGCGGGCTTCTGTGCTGGAACAGTTCATGCTTCAAGAGGCGCTCTATACATTTTTAGATGCGATATGATATGAAAAACAGTCACTACCAGATTATACCAACTGCGGTATCCATCATTAACATTCAGGCTTCAATATACTTACGTGTGACTGTAAGAAAAGCTTCGGTCATCGATTCTCCGGCTTCATTGATGGCTCTCACGGAATATTCTCCCTCATCCTCCGGCAGCGTGTCCACGATGACCAGCGTACAGGTTCCGTCGACGCAGCTCACCCGGAAATCTCCGGATTCTGCGATCGGATCTCCATCCACGAACCACGCCACCGTTGGCGCCGGCCGACCACCGACTCGACACTTCAGTATTGTCTTCTGGCCGTCAGTGACAGTCGTTGGAGACAATGGTTCCTCAAAGAAAGGAGGAACTGGAGATGCAGAATCTGGTGTGTCAATGATGGGGGTTTCAAAGAGTAGCTCTTCTGGGATCTCAGTAATGGGGACTTCAGTGGGTATCTCCTCCTGAATCTCAGCAATGGGGACTTCAATGGGCATCTCCTCTTGAATCTCAGCAATGGGGACTTCAGTGGGTAGCTCCTCTGGGATTTCAGCAATGGGGACTTCAGTGGGTATGTCCTCCAGGATCTCAGCAATGGGGGCTTCAGTGGGCAGCTCCTCCAGGATTTCAGCAATGGGTATCTCCTCATGAATCTCAGCAATGGGGACTTCAACGGGTAACTCTTCCAAAATTTCTGCGGCAGGGATTTCTGTGGGTATCTCCTCCCGGATAATGGCCGTGGGGATTTCCAACATCAGTTCATCATCAGAAATTACAGCAGCAACATCCGGCGATGACGGCAGACGTTCTCCTCCGAGACCCGTTCCTTCGGCGTCCAACATACCAAGAACATCATCCTCGATGCTGGACAGCGTTGCTCTTCCCGTCGTTCCGCTCGAGTGACTCAGTCGTTCAACCGCGTCGAAGAAGACTTCCTCCTCCGATCCCTCCGACTGCGACATTTGTTTTTTCGGTGGGGATGGTGGAACTGGTTCCTCATTCGCCACAATCAATTCGCTAGCTCCCACATCTAGTGTTTCTTCAAAGAGTAAATCCGGGGTTTTAGAAACCTCTTCTGTTAGCGCAGCTTCGTATTCTGAAGTTATATCCAAGTCTTCTATTACAGTTTGTTTTGATTCAGAGTCCTGTATCATGGAGCTATCAGTGACAGTCGAGATTTCTTCCTGGGATGTCACACTTTCGTCGACCCTGTGAACCACTTCTTCAGAAATCGACGATACATCTTCATGCTCAACCTGAACAGCATCCAAAGCTGGAACACAAACTTCTGGTGCGACAGAAGTTACATCCGCCTCCTCCATTACAGTTTGTTTTGGTTCGGAGTCTTGTACCGTGGAAAAGCTATCAGCAACAGTCGAGATTTCTTCGTGTGACATCAAATCTTCATCAACCGTGTGAACCACGTCTTCTGAGATCGAAAATACATCTCGATGCTCAACCTGAACAGCATCCAAAGCTGGAACAGGAACCTCAGGTGTGACAGCCCCGTATTCTGAAGTTATATCTGCCTCCTCCATTACAGCTTGTTTTGGTTCGGAGTCCTGTAACATGGAGAAGCTATTAGCAGCAGTCGACATTTCTTCCTGGGATGTTACACTTTCATCGACCGTGTGAACTACTTCTGAAATCAATGATATATCTCCATGTTCAACCTGAACAACATCCAAGGCTGGAACACAAACTTCTGGTGTGACAGTTTCATATTCAGAAGCTACAACCGCCTCCTCCGTTACAGCTGGTTTTGATTCGGAGTCCTGTTCCGTGGAAAAGCTATCAGTGGCAGTTGAAATTTCTTCGTGGAATGTCACACTTTCATTGACCGTGTGAACCACTTCTTTTGAGATCGTCGATACATCTCCATGCTCAACCTGAACAGCATCCAAAGCTGGAACCTCTGGTGCAACATCAACCAATTCACTCATTATCTCATTCAATCTGTAACTTTCATCGTCAACACCCAAACTCTTCACCATCGTCGTCTCCACCTGGATAAGATCGGAAGAATCAACTTGACCTTCCGGAACGACGGAGGAGAAACGAATGTGTTCC
>OX243818.1:24705280-24784091 GCA_945859605.1 Lumbricus rubellus
TCTTCAAGGAAGACAGGCTTTCCACCATCAAGATGCAAGCGCATCTCCTGACGCTCCGTCCGTACCGCTTCCACCCTCCGCTTGCGCTGGAACTCGCATCGGCTCAACTCCTTCTTCGGCCGCGGCACCTCCACCTCCATCTTTATCGCTCGTGGCGCCGACACCCTCTCCACATTCAACTGCGCCTTGCTTGACGACCGATGCTGCACCTAATAATAATAATAATAAAGTTAATATTAATAATAATAATAATAATAAAATTAAATAAACACACAAAAACAGCTCCACACATAATTTTTTGAAATCCCGAGGGATCCTAGGTACCTCGGGTAAAAAATAATAATAATAATAACAATAATAATAACAACAATATATTTTTTTTAATGAAGTGCCTGCAAACGCACTGCACTGTACAGTGTACAAGTTATGCAACAATCTCAATTAACATCAATCTTAACTACAAACTGAAACAGAAACAAACAGCCTGCAATACAATAGGAACAGAAAAGTCTTAAGTTTGAGTTTATCTAACACATACTCTAACCAAACATATCCTAATCCAATCTAACCCAACCTAACCAAACCCAATCTAACCCAACTAAACCCAATCTAACCAAACCCAATCTAACCTAATCTAATCTAACCTAATCTAACCAATCTAACCCAACCAAACCCAATCTAACCTAATCTAATCTAACCTAATCTAACCAATCTAACCCAACCAAACCCAATCTAACCTAACCGCACACCAACCTATTCTCGTCCAATCAAATCTAACCTGCAGCAGCATCTCCTCCTGCCTCTGGTTGTCAATGGCGACCGTCTCCGAGAAGCTGCGCTGCTGCATCAGCGGAATCATCAGCTCCTGGCGCAGCGTGGACACAGCCTCCGTACGCTGCTTCAAACTTATTTGCTTCCTCTCGATGAGGTACGGAGGCGGAGCAGCCAGCTGCAGCTCCATCTTTGTTCCGCGTGGAAGCGAAACGCTCCGCATCATCACCTCCGACTTTTCCTTCTTTGCGATCGGAAGCGCGAACTGCTGGATGGATTTGGAGGATTGCGTGTTGTCGATGGCAACCGTCTCTGAGAAACGTCGCTGGTTGCTGTCTGTTGCGTCTGATGTTGAGATGCTCGCTTTGTCCTCTTCTGTACCTTCGACTGGAAAGAAATGTCAACAAGATGTTGTTATATTAATTTATTAAATTAAAAAAATTAATTAATTAAAATTAAAATTGTATCATCTAGTAAAATACTGTCATCCATAAAGATACTGTGTCTTCCATAACATGTTGGAAAAAGCAACATAAAGTAACAATTCAAATTTAGCGGGATTGTCCATCCCTTCTGGGCCTCCCCTTCTTAACCAAATTATGTTAAAGTATTGTTCACTGCCAAAATTGTACCATGTTTGTTGTTTTGGTTCTAGAAAATTAAAAAAAAAAACAACCCAGCTTTGTGCTAGACGTAAATAATGTGCATAGTCTCTCAATGGAAAAGAGGTAGAACAACACCCGCCTCTTTGGGGGGGGGGGCGGTCTTAACAGATGTGGACAAGTCAGAGTCACCCTTTGTTCTAGCTTATCATGATGTCAAATCTCAATAAGCCATAGACTACGAGACCAGTGAGCAAAACAAAGTAGACAGGCACATAAACGTAAAGCCAACCAATGGGCAATTGGGCATGCGTATGGGAGTAATAGGCTGGTATTTACAGGGTCCCCTTTATGACTTAGACCATACGGTTGAAACGCACACTTACGTTGAACAAAGAGATGGCAGTGAGTAACGGCCGTTCCCAATGGATTCTCCACCTTGCACATGTACTCCCCTTCATCGTCCGGGAACAACTCCACGATCGTCATCACACTCTCTCCCCGATCGAAGTCCACGGAAATCCGGAAGTCCGGACTCGACTCTATGAGCTGCCCGTTGAAGTACCACGTCACGACCGGGGGAGGAGCTCCCCGGAATTGCACCCGGAAGACGATCCGCTCCCCATCCGGGGCAGTCTGGTTGCAGAGCGGGGTGATGAACTTGGGTGGGTCGTCGGGGTGGGTGATCCGTGCGGGGGTTTCTGTGGTTGGGGCAGATGGTGGTGGAAGAGGTGAGGTTGTTGAAAGTGCAGCAGAAGACTCGTCGAATCCTGCATCAGATGCTAAAAAAAGAAACGATTTTTTTTAATGTAAACAAATGTAACAGTTTATTTATGCAGCACCATTTCTAGTTTCTTAAATCATACACAAGTATACAGAGGCACAAATAAACATAATAAATACTCAAGCGAAAATATATTAAAGAAATTTTAAAATACTAATGACTTTTATTGGTACCGTTACCAGAATTAACAAAGCTTCAATTGAACATATATTCGGGCAAAACCAAAGTGAAGAAGTGCAGTCAAAGTGTGTCTATCAGATTTTCTTAACAATAAATGAATATAATGATGATGATGATGATGATGATGATGATGATGACGACGGTAATAATAATAATATTCATAATAACAACACACTCTAACCTTGTACACATTCTGTTTTTAGTTTGATTTTAAACATTTGTGATCTTTTAATAAATGTTGAAATTATAAATAAATAAATAAAATTAAAATAATAATAATAATAATAATAATAATAATAATAATAATAATAAACAGTATAAAGGTGCCATCGATAAAATCATTTAACCAGAACAAATCCACGCTTCATTCATTACCATTTTCTGGTCCAGTGGTGACGGTTGTCCGTGTTTCCGCATCACCGAGCTTGTTGCTGGCCCTGCAAATGTATTCACCAGCATCCGAAGCGGTGGCAGCATCTATGGTAAGCGTGGCCGAGTCACGAACGTGAGCGACCCGAATGTTGTCTCCAGACATCACAAGATCTCCATTGTGATACCAGACAACAGATGGATTTGGTTTCCCGGCCACAGAACAACGCAGACTACAAGAAAAGAAATCATAACGGTGACCATGATCTTTGGGTACCCTGAAGGGCTGTAATGTACCAACAATCGCCTTTCATTAGGTTGCTTTAAAAATCCAAAAATAGAATAGAATAGAACACCACCTCCTCTGAATACTTATCTTGAATGGGAGTTATATAAATTCCATAAATAGATAGATAGACAGATAGATAGATAGATGGATAGATAGGTAGGTTGGATAAGTAGGTAGGTTGGATAGGTAGGTAGGTAGGCTGGCAGACAGACAGACAGACAGACAGACAGACAGACAGACAGACAGACAGACAGACAGACAGACAGACAGATAGCGACCAGAGAATAGCATCTATAAAATTGAAGCCCTCACAACCAACCCTACATGTTGTATCCGGTCGAGTAATTACATTACTAGACACCACCACCGCTGCCACCAAGGTCGCACTTAAATGCGAATCCGAGATGTGGATAGCCTAGTGGTCTGAGATTTTGCATCACCTTTGCCCCTCGGCCAACTCCGTCATTATGAGTACACTGATGGCACACTAGCTATCATTGTGAGGACAGGCCACTCGCCTTCATATGCAGAGGCCAAGAAAATGAAGTCGTTGATACTTCAAGTAACTTCATGCTAGCGTTAAGTTAAAGGACTACTCATCGTCTTATTTCAACACGCTGACCAAAACAGTCTGAGATCTGACTTACCCCAAATTCATCAATTTTTCTACCATGCTTTGCAAAAAATTCACATAAATTTCACTCGAGTCACTAGAGGATCATCTTCTAGAATAATAAGTTATTTACACGATCGTTTTTCCTGGCACGGCATGTACAGATGGCGCCAGTGTCTGTAGAAAAGACGGTGAGCTCTCGAAGACGTGCGTCTCTCCTCGGCTGTTCGACACGACCGTCTCCTTCTTCACCGATCGAGTCTTCTCGAGAATCGTCACCTCCGCTCCAGCAGCTGTTAATGTCAAGAAATACCATATGTAGCAAGTAAATACAGACTGCTTTTTATAATCATACATAAGATTTTGGTCCCCTGAATATATTATATAAGCTGAACTCTTAGTCCCTCGCTCGTGGAATACTATAATGCAGTGACATCCCTTCTCGTTGGGTGGCTCTAGAATCTGGAAACCTATTGCACTCTGACTGGTGCCTAGGGGTCACACCACTATGTTCCTTTCGAGCCTACAAATTGCCTTATTTATCCGTTGTTGAACTGGGAGCGCTTCCGAGTAGTTATCTTTAAAATGTGCTGCATAAAAATTAATAATAATTTTTTACCATACCAAAGAATAAGTAATGGTTTTTAATTGTAATGTCTCAGTAAGCTTACATATTACCTCTCAGACATAACAACATGCTGTAACTAAATGGTATTACAAAATGTGCTAAATATATCAGCAAACTTTTATAACAAAATAAAACAACGAACTTACGGACAATGACTACGTTAGCCGTTGACGTTGATCTTCCAGCTTTGTTACACGCACGACAGGAGTACATCCCGCTGTCTACAACTCCAGCCGACTGTATCGTCAGCGCGCAAACCCCAGTGAAGCGATCGAACTTAATATCATTCCGTTCGGACGCCTCCAGCTCCTTTCCGTCCTTAACCCACAGAATGTTCGGAGTCGGGTAGCCTGTAACCACGGCGACCAACGTACATTTTTCGCCCTCACGAGCCACGACCGGTTTCAGCGCATTTGTGAATTGTGGTGGATCAATGCGTGTTACGGAAGTCGTCTTTTGACTCGTTGTGTGAGTCTTAGGCTTTTTGTGGTCAGATTCCTGACTGCTTTTGCGATTGTCGCCTGTTTTTTGCGCTTCGTTTGCGACTGGTTTTGAAGTTGCTTCTGAACTATGAACCGTCAGGTGGCAGTCGGTTGTGGCACGACCGACACAATTCTCCGCAACACACCTGAAAAATTGAATTTAATTTGATGAAATCACAACAAAAAACTGAAAAGTCTACAACTTTAAATAATAATTTATATTAACTTGTTGTACATCAAAACCCATGTTAAGTTCATTAAAATTTCCCTCTGTAGGTGCTCTGTGGCTATTCACTGTATTCAGTGCCTCAGAAGTCACTTTTTACAGAACCTTTTCCACTATTTAAACCAGTTGGAAAGACCAGGTACCCCAGAACAACACTCTCCAATTTATGCAACCCTCAGGGATCATATGTATCTCAAAAAAATAATAATACAGACAACAACATTTTAAAATCATAATTGACAAAACTGTACATGAAACAAATCTGCAGGTAAATAAATAGGTCACGCACAAACAATTCTGAATGCAATAACAACAATTCGCATACCATATAATATGCAAAAAAAATAGTTTCCGATAGCTATTGTTGTCAAATTATTTTTGAAAAGCACCTGAAATGCCCTTCGTCATCTGGGAAGCAGTCAAGTATGACCAGGTAAACCTTTCCGGTCTGCTGATCGTAGGTGAAGACAAAGTCCTGACTGTGATCAATGTTTTTGCCGTTATGGTACCAGGAAATGACGGGCATCGGGTTGCCACGGACGACGCAGTAAAGCGCCACCTCTTCACCATCGTTGGCAACGATGTCCTTCAGTTGCTCCACGAACACTGGCGGAGTCTTGTCGAGTTCCACTACTGCAATGCAAGGAACAAGTCATGACAACATGACACTTTAAGTCGACGTTACTTTAAGTCACGACACTTTAAGTCAACATCACTTTCAGTCACGACACTTTAAGTCACGACACTTTAAGTCGACATTACTTTAAGTCACGACACTTTAAGACGACGTCATTTTAAGTCACGACACTTTAAGTCGACGCTACTTGAAGTCACGACACTATAAGTCAACGTCATTTTAAGTCATGACACTTTAAGACGACGTCACTTTAAGTCACGACACTTTAAGACGACGTTATTTTAAGTCACGACACTTTAAGTCAACGTTACTTTAAGTCATGACACTTTTAAGACGACGTCATTTTAAGTTAACATCATTTTAAGTCGACATTACTTTAGGTCACGAAAATTTAAGTCGACGTCATTTTAAGTCACAACAGTTTAAGTCGACGTTACTTTAAGTCACGACACTTTAAGCCGACGTTACTTTAAGTCACAACACTTTAAGTCGCTGTCACTTTAAGTCAAAGAACACAGATTTAATAGAAGCGCAAAGTACTTAAAGTCACGACACATTAAGTCGACGTTACTTTAAGTCACGACACTTTAAGTCGACAATACTTTAAGTCACGCCACTTTAAGTCAATGTCACTTGAAGTCATGACACTTTTAAGACGACGTCATTTTAAGTCAACGTCATTTTAAGTCGACATTACTTTAAGTCACGACACTTTAAGTCGACGTCATTTTAAGTCACGACACTTTTAAGTCGACATCACTTTAAGTCCCGACACTTTAAGTCGACGTCATTTTAAGTCACGACCCTTTAAGTCGCTGTCACTTTAAGTCAAAGCACACAGATTTAATAGAAAGCGCAAATATTTAAGCCACGTCATATATTCAGTTATGTGTCTTCTGACATTCCGTGAGAATTCAAACCGATAATTAATCAAACGGTTTGGTCTTATTCTCCAATCTAGCATGGACTGAACAGTCACACAGTGGATTTTGAGCACTACATGTTCATGGTTACGGCACTACAAGTGTCAATCAATCAATCAGTCAATCAATCAATAAATCAATATTTAAGCTTAAGAGACAGCACTTTCATCTGCTCAGAGGTAGCTTGAGTTCAAACCACAGTAGCCATTACTGTGTAGATTAGAATATGTCTAAAAGTAAATGCTATATACCAAATGATTTATTGGGCAATTTATTCATATCAACAAGCTGCTAAAAATATTCTCAGATCCGATATTAGAGACAGAGAGAGATTACAATTATTTCTCAGAGTCCCAATTGAAGCAACGTCATTCCATGTGACTCACAGAGTCTCGTGACGTGGAATGGGTTTCCTTGGGCGCATAGGCGTACGGGAGATTTCAGCAGTGGGGGGGGGCAAAGATTGAACTTCTGCCCGAAAAATATATCCGTCAAAAAAGTTGACGACCTTTTTTTAGTCGTTCGGGTCTGTGTTTGCCCGAAAAACCAGACTTGCCCGAAAGTTGACGACCTTTTTTTAGTCGTTCGGGTCTGTGTTTGCCAGAAAAACCAGACTTGCCCGAAAGTTGACGACCTTTTTTTAGTCGTTCGGGTCTGTGTTTGCCCGAAAAACCAGACTTTCCCAAAAATTGAGAGGGGGGGGGGCATTTGCCCCCTTTGGACACCCGCCTCGTACGCCTATGCTCATTCCACTAGATCTGTATCAGGTGTGTCTCTGAGTAGAGACCTAGAAGAGGAGCTATAAAAATTTCGACTGGCTGATTGATTAAACATCAACTGAGGCGAAGCCCATTCTTATAATATAGTTATGCTAAGAATATGTTACATGATAAGAGTAGGTAACTACAACAACACACCAGTGGGCATAGACGACGACGTGAAACTGTGCGTCTTTCGCTGTCCATTCCAATTCTTCACAAGCTGTACTTCTGAACCGCTGGCATTCGTAAACTGCTGTTTAGTTCGTGTGATCTCACCGTCCAAACTCACCTTTCTGGGTCTCACACCTTGAACAAAATGTAAAAACCAACGCTTGTTTAATTAAGAAAAACAAAAGTCTAATTGTTAACTTGTTTTATTTATTTATTGGTCTCACTCATCTATCTGCTCCAACATTCTCTCTGGCATTGGCAGTGTTGTTTCTTCAGCATTCTCTCACCTCAAATGCTGCATTTTTATCGGGTGTGCACTTTGAGCACTTCTGAATGGTTCACGCTGGGTGAAGCACTTTAGAATATAATACAATCAAAATGTCTCACCCATTGTGTAGTATTAGTTAGATTGGCTGCCTATCGAGTATCAAGCAAAAATCAATGGCAAACTCAGTTTTATAGTTCACAAGGTAGACCATGCAAATGGCATGCATCTTACTTATTCACCTTTCGTACCAACTTAATGTTCATAATAATAATAATAATGACGACGATTTATTTGGCGCAGTAACACAGCCATGCCGTTACAAGGGCGCCTTACAAGCAGCTGCACCGGATAAGCCCTAGCAAAGACATCTAAAATGTTGCGTTTGACGGTTGACCAACAAGTGTATAGGCACGCGCTGCTATCATTACTAATGTAATGCACTGTATTGTATCTATAAATTTATATATATAGCGGTTTCAATTATTAATTAGTAACTTCTATTGTGCCGGTGTCTATGTCACAGAGAACCACCTGATGGCACATGAAAAAGCAAGCTGTATAATTTTTTTCCGTTTCTATATTGCCCATCCAAGCTTCTATTAAGAGGCGCTCCCGACTACAGCGCGGACACTGCATCGAAGTTTCACGCCGAAGCGCTGAACAATTGTGAGTGAAGGACTTGCCCAAGGTCCTTACGCGGCGAGGTGGATTCGAACCTCGAACCTTCCAGCTTCAAGGCAATGACGCCACCACTACACCACCGCGCCCCACCCACATGTGTTGTACTTCACAATTGCATTTGGACATTTATAAATCACCGTGTATAGTATAAACTCTTATGACACTCACCTAACATCGATGAGACTGTAGTATTTCATTTGAAGCCAAACCATCCAACACTGCAATCCATGCTACGAAACCACTCATATGCAGGATATTGTAAACATAAAAGGAAATCACACGAGGATCAAAGGGACAATGAAAACTAAAAATGGACAATAAAAACTGAACAAAGGACAAAGCAGGCAACAAAGGAGAGCAAATATGCAACACCATTCCTATCATCTGCAAAGAATACCTGTAATAACATGGCATGCTATGGAATTATTATAATAAATTGTACAGAAATAAGTATTTTCAAAGTGGGTAAATTTCTGGAAGTTAAAATTCATCGGAATGATAAAAGTACCCTGAAAATACTTATTTTGAAACAAGTATTTAACACAACTATTTTGGAAATAAATTATACTGGAAAACAATCACTCGAAAATTGACCGATTTTGAAAAATGCAAAAATAGTGTTAGTAAATATTTCCAAAATAGTTAGTTTAAATGATCACTTATGAAATAAAAAAAGTTAATTCCTGACAGCAGGCTGTACAAAAAGACAACCTTAGGTCAACATTTGCAAACCACGTTGCTGCAATTTCTGAAAATCTTGTTACAAAGTTGTATCTAAAAATTGCAAATTATTAAGTCAGGTGAAAACATCAGATAAAATCAGCAGCTGAACTGTCTGAAAATAAATGAATACTTTGAGAAATGTAGCTAACAATGTCTGTTGGTTAACAAGCAGTTAAATCAAACCGTTTAACATAAACACTTTTAGAAATACCTGTTAGTTCAAATATGCTAGGGAGTTGCAAATCACATGAAACACAATACAGCAATATCAGCTATGTCAATCCTATGGGGCAAATGCCCACGCCCAGAGTTCAGCACACACACACACATTAATTATTGTTAAAAATCACCTCAATATTCAAAACAATTTTAATTAAATTAATTCCACGTGCCTATGCCATACTCTCGTTTGACATACACTTCAAATGGCTTTTGATCATCAACTCATTGATAATAAACCTAACTCTGATAGGCTATTTATCACAGTCAAGCAACCCTAAGCATATGTGCAGTGAACTCATTTGATTACACGCAGGCTAAGAAAAAGTCTGAGAATGGATGAAAAAAGTGCGACCTTTGCTTTCACTTAATTTCTATCCTAACAAATTAATTGGGTTCATCACTCGCTGACTATTTTAGGTTTCACCTTAAGTGTATCTTGTGCAGATCCAAATGCTCCTAAATTCAAGCAAGTGTTTTAAAAAATAACGCCATAGTATGATAACAATAACACGCTGAATAAATTAGATTTTGCATCATGACTTGATGTTATCTTTACCAATACACACTTACTACAATACAAAACACTTCAGAATCTACAGTTTGACTTTTGTAGACAGGCATTTTGGTAATTATGAATACTGTAATGTTATTTATAATTATATCATCGTGTTACTAATATTATTGGAATTCATACGTAATAAGTCGCAATACTGAATGAAACATCTCAAGAAACAAAACAGTAAAATGGTAGAAAAAAAACATGCAGATGTATAAATTATTTGGCAAAAACCATGCAGACCTGGTACTGAAACTCACCTAAACAAACTGGCTTTCGCAAGCACAAAATGCTTAAGAGCTGTTGAGAAGTCGAAAACTGTCTGAGGTTTTATCGTTGAAGTCAATAAAAAGGTGCAATTGAATGGCATAAAAAGAGTGCATTTACAATACAGATTACCTCTTTCCAATGACAATTAATCATACTACTCACCATCAGAGATCCACAAGATTTACAATTACATTTACCTCTTTACAATCACACTAATCAACACTACTAACCATCCACAGATAGTTCGGCTGTACACTCAACCCCTCCAGCGGTGTTATAAGCGCGACATGTGTACATTCCGGTGTCATCACGTTGCACACCAGTTATCACGAGAATGTATCGGTTTCCCTCCCGTGTAATCTGAAACCATTACGTACAGCACAAATTCTCTGATTGTAATGTGCTACAGTGTAACGAAATACTTTATATAGTGCCAATGTCTACAGTAACGCAAAAAACATATTTGCTCATATTAAGCGATAATTAATTTGCCAGACTGGTAATTTATTTGTAACATATCTCATCGCCATGTAGCCATGTTGTAGCCTGCCTACCTGACCTATATTAATTGAACACGCACCCATCCATGTGCGTGCACACATGCATGCATGCATGAACCCACATAAAGAATAAATGGGTACACAAGAGACCAGCATATAATATATGAAGAAAAATCTGACCTAAAGCAAGAAATCGCTCTTTCTGAGCTGCAGTAAAATAGTAGTTCGTATAATTATAAACTAGTAATTACTTTAAATTATTATTTTTAATCTACAACAGCAATTTTAAGTTAGTAACTTCCTACCAAATTATGCATTTTATTCACATTCTAAATTCATATGCAACTTTAACTAGATTAATAATTTTCAATAGACCTTAGTAAGTTTCCTAATTCATAATGTTTACTTGCAGTCCTGCTTTCTATTAATTTGTAGGGTTTTTGCCTGCAGTACTATTTCTATTAATTCGTAATATTTACTTGCAGTCCTATTTTCCACTAATTCAGGATTGATTCTATATTTAAATCACCTGTATTCTCCGACTTTCTTCCAGCTGCTTTCCGTTGCATAGCCACTCCACTTTGGGTGGTGGTAGGCCCTCAATGGCCACTTCAAGAACAGCCTTCTCCCCGGAAGAGACATTCACGGCTCCCAATGGCTTCAGGAATCTGGGTACCTCACGGGTGGATGGAGGTGGTGGCGCCGCAGTAGGTGGTGCAGCTGTTTGCAGAAAAACACAAATCTAGGTTTTCAGAGAAAATCTTAACTAACATCAAGGACTCTACTAAAAATTACTGAATGACAACAATTAATTATTGATAACTTGAAAGACACGATTTTTGAAAAATAGTTGTCATGTTCAGGTACAATCAGAATGCAAAGTTCAAAGCATGCTCAGAAAGACACACACAGATACGATGAATCAGCTAAATTAACATCAATATCCAACTTAATTTAAATAGCCTTAACAAGATGAAACATATAAATAATTTTACAAAACTCAGTCCTAATCAACCCGTATAATCAATTTGCCTTAATTAAATAAATAAACAAAATGTCTTTTCTACCTGATCTAGGGGCTATGGCCTAATTTTGCACAATTAAATAAAAAATAAATCTAAACATCTCAATGCTTTAACACAATTTCTTCCCTCCCCCCAACCCATGATCATTTTACCTTAAATAAAAAATCACCAAATTTAAAAAAAAGAAGTAATGAACCAGCGAACACTTTTTCTGTTAAGTGATCGCAAATTGACCACATTCACTGCAAAAAAGTGGATAATTTCTACGATCGGTAACAAAATTACCAGATTTTTACAAAAAAACCAGTAACAATGAACGTGCCTTTAACAGAGAGGATGCACGTGGTTTCGGCCATGCCTCCTCCATCTGGATTGGTCAGACGAACGGTGAATGTTCCGGCGTCATCAACAAACGCTTCTGGAATGACGAGCGTCGTCTTTTGACCGATGTTCGTAATCTGGAAATCGTCGGACGATTTGATCTCTTTGCCGTCGAAGAACCAACGCACGTCTGGGATGGCATCAGAACTGCTCGTGAAGGTCACCTCCATCCTACAAGACAATGATCCTTATTATAGAGTCATCATTATCATCATCATCAATACCACCACCACTATCATCACCATTCTTTCTCCCTTCTTAAAATTGTCCACATCATCGTCAACAACTTCATCATCATCATCAACAACACCATCAACAGCATCATCATGATCATCCTCATGACGATCATCATGATCATCATCATTATCATAACCACAAATCATGATTATGATCATTATCATCATTATCATCACGATCATCATCATCATCATCATCATCATCAAAAACAACATCATAGTCATTAATACTATCACCACCACCACCGTCTTTCTTCTCCTCCTTCCTATAATTATTATTATGATCATCAACAACTACACCATCAACCACTTCATCATCAACAGCATCATCATTGCCATCAACATTGCCGTTACCTTCACCATTATCATCATCATCATCAAAAACTTCATCATCAACTTCTCAAACATGATCATGAAAATTCACCATTATCATCATAACCATCATAATCATATTACATGCGGAAAAAATACCAGAATACAAGTGCAACTGGCGAATACCCCTTACCTCACTGGGTCTCCTTCTTTGACCGTTGCATCTAGGAGTGGCTTCGTAATAATAGGTCGGTCCTTCTTTGGTCCTGGTCCTCTGAGACCAGGACCATGGTCCTCTCCGAGCATTGCCCGCGCTCGAGCCACGTGAGCCTCAGCCTCCACATGGATGCTCGGTTCCTGCTGGCGCACCTCACGAGAGGTGTCTGACCTTGACATTTCGGCATGACGTCGGTTGATGTCAACCGCGGCTCGTTGAATCTCGTCATCGCGGTACGACTGAGCTTTGTCTTGAGAAGCTGCAGAAGGAAAGACAAACACTCTTAGAGATAGACAGAGGTTAATTAGTCCTGTGGAAGACTCTCACAGGCATATTTAGGTCAATAAAAAGGAACTAGATCACCATTGCAGATGTGTATAAACTGTATATGCATGCATAGTCTTAAAATGATGAAATGTAAATATCCTGTTGCATATATCTAGTGCTACAGGTAGAGAGACAGACGGACAACACACATGGCTAGAAACATGGACAGACAGACAAACACATACACATTACACAGATACATCGACAGACAGACAAACACCTAGACATACACATAAACAGCCAAACACGTAGACATACAGACAGATCAGACTTTATAGCTAAGGTCTTTATTGTCAATGATTACCCTAGAATTCAAGTGAAAAGTGACGCAAAGAAAGGGTTTGACCTTACCTCTCTCAAACTGCCTCAGTTCCATGACGGTCGTTTTCGGCTTATACAGCGCCATGACCAGTTCCGAGCTTCTCTCGTCCAGGTGTTTCTTCCGACCCAGCTCCACTTCGGCCGTTGCTGCAAAAGAAACAATTGATTCCGACTTTAAAAAAAACAAGAATACGTCTGGAAGAAGTCTGGATGGATGTGCGTTGACAGCTGGAAGTTTATACAGTGGGGCGCGGTGGTTTAGTGGGTATGTTTGTCGCCTTGCAGTCGAAGGGTTGCAGGTTTGAATCCACCTCAAGTCGCCGCGTAGGGACCTTGGGCAAGTCCTTCACTCGCAATTGTTCAGCGCTTCGGCGTGAAACTCCGATTCAGTGTCCACTCTGTAGTCTGGAGTGCCTTTGAGTAGAGAGCTTGAAACGGGCGTTATAACAAGTGCACATACAAACAAACAGTTGTATATGCAGCTGAAAATGGATATCTACTGTACTCAAATTGTTGAGTCACCAAAGCTCGCATTCACTTTTTCAGACCAATCAGATTTAAAGTCAGATTCTCCAAAGGATAATGATTATGATTACATAACTGGTTTACTTTACACCTTGAGCAAAGTGCTAAGATTTGATTTTGATCACATGATCTTCCACAGTGGACTCCATAGTAATCCTTGAGTCAAATCAAGATCAAGATACAAGAAATTTGATTAGAACAAATTAGCATGGATGACCATTACGGTAACAGAACTACAGAAGACAGTATACTATACATGTGTCAGGACATTTAGCAAGCTTATAGCAAATTTTAAAGTTCCTCACAGAAGTGCTTCCTCCACGCAATGTCAAATGTCATTCACAAACTAGATGATTACATTGGATACCATAACAAATGGACAACAGTACTAGAAAAGTTGCCACCATCACCAAAACTCACACAAGCATATGGAGCCAACCAACAAATTCTTGTCAAAAAAGTCCGATGGCATGAAACTTCAGATCAGATTTGATTAAAATTGCACGATACTCATTTGAATTTCCGAGTGCCAACTAAAAATCGAAGATATGAAACCGTTCTCACGTTTTGGCGCTTGTTTCAGATTAGATCTCAGGTCGACCTTGCGTGTGATCGTCACGCTTGCACTGCGACTTGCCTCACCCGCCGTGTTTTTAGCGACAACTCGCACCGCTCCCGCATCGTACTCACGAGCTTTCGTGATTTCAAGAATGTGCATCATTCCATCGTAACGAACACGAACACGTGAGCTCTACAGTTTACACAAAACTAATGTATTTCAGTAATTAAATTGTAAGTATAATCAGTGACTTATACTGCATTTATATAGCACCTTTATATTATTATTATTAGCATGGCTAAAACAACAGTCTTAAGGTAGGAAAAGAATGCATAGAGAAGATAAGATAAGAATATTCTTTAATATATCAATTGCTATCCGCATTTTGGTGTACAGACATGGTATAATAAAGAAACGTACATAATTTCTATGTCCAATGAATGTCAAGATGTTTTCAAATAGCACAAAATCCTAGGTCCAAAATCCAATATAAATTTTTATTTTAAAAAGTCAACACCTTTCTGCATGACTGACCTCAAAGACAATGGAATCGTTGATGAACCAGGAAACTCTTGGCACCGGATGACCGCTCACTTTTGCCATCAGCTTTGCCGTCTCGCCTTCCTCAACCTCAACATTTTCCGGTGCAAGGTCAAAGGTTGGTGCCGATGGTTTGGTCGACTCCTCTGGGCGAGAAACTGGCGCTGGCTCCCTGTTAAAATCAAACGACAGATACAAATTGTTTGTTTGTTTGTATGTGCACTTGTTATAGCGCCCCTTCAAGCTCTTCTACTCAGAGGCACTCCCGAATGCAGAGCAGACACTGCATCGGAGTTTCACGCTGAAGCGCTGAGCAATTGTGAGTGAAGGACTTGCCCAAGGTCCTTACGCGGCAAGGTGGATTCGAACCTCGAACCTTCTGGCTCCAAGGCAACGACGCCACCACTACACCACCGCGCTACACCACCGCGCCCCACAATACACCACCACACCCCACACTACACCACCGCACCCACACTACACCACCGTGCCCCACTCTACACTATCGAGCCTCATTGTGCATTTGTCAAATTTGGCAAATTGTGCATTTGTCAAGTCATTCAAATAGAGAACATACTTAGCGTACCTTAGGGCCAGTTCAAACTTCCATGTAAGGTTTTTGACCTACACATTATATAGCTTCTAACGTGAAAAGGCTAATTCATGAAATAGTCTTTTTAATTTTATATTTTTATATCGCATAGGTTACTCATGTTGCAAATGTATAGAACTGCTATGGCTCAGTCTCGATCATTTGCCTCAATTGATCCTTCTCGTTGTATTGCACTTTCTCCTTCTGTTCGCACTACAGTTCTGTCTGGTAGTCTTTCTACCTCCTTCTGTATTCTGTCAACTGCTCCCCTTTGTGTTGGTCCAGTTTGATGACAGGTTTCCATTTTTATGACGGATGCATGTACCGGTAATAAATTACCAAATGTCATAACTTACCTTCATTGACATACACTTTGCTGCATGTAGTAACGGATAAATTACATTACTTTACCTTCTTTCACAGTCATAAAATGTGCTATATAAATTCATAGATTCAATACAGTACAATAAAATGATTGTCCAAACACATACCGAATAACTTCGTCAATCTCCCGCAGTTTTCGTACGGAGACGGAGGATGACGACAATGAATCCTCGTCTGTCAAATGAGGATGTGACTTCCTCAGTCCGGTATCAATCCTCAACGGTTGGCTTAGACTGTCACACAGTCAGATAAACAGACAAGTTAAAAATAAGTTAGACAAATGTCTAAAACTCAATTGCTACGACAACAGATAAATTAATAAACAAGTCAGACAAAATAAATGTCCAATCCCGATTTGTTTACGGTACTCCAGCCACATACATAGGCTACATACATACAAACATACATACATACATACATACATACATACATACATACATCCATACATACATACATACACACACACACACACACACATACATACATACATACATCCATACATACATACATACATACATACACACACACACACACACACACACACATCCATACATACATACATACATACATACATACATACATACATACATACATACATACATACATACATACATACATACATACATACATACATACATACATACATACATACATACATACATACATGTTTATTATGTCTAAGGTACTACAATTATTATGCATACCGGTAATTACTTCTACGTCTTATCATTTTTTCCAATTTTGCTGACTCAATGTGCATTTACAGACGGAGTAATAAAGACTGTACTCACTTACTTTTATTTAAAATGCCATGGTCTGTATCATTCTGTATGACATACGATACTGCTGCATAAATAATGTAAACAAATACGAAGATCTTGCACGAAGATATATAAATCAGTAAAAAAAAAGAATGATAATGAATACTAATGACAATGAACCTAGAATAAATGACTAAAGGACAGACAATAAATAATTAGGTAGAACCAGCAAGTAAAATTATATAACAAAGGTCGATAAATACATAGATAAATACAAAGTAAATATACGAAGAAAAATAACTTTAAAAAACGTGAAAGATAACGAATATATACAATCAAGTAAATATAAGCAATGATTAATGAACAGATAATAAATAATTAATAACAGTTCTATTAAATAAAATTATATAATGCAGGTAGATAACTAGATGGAATAATCAAGAAGCAGGCATTACCTCTCGTCCTCCTGTAGATACTTGATAAGTGAGGACTGTTTCGGAGCCGCCCTGAGCTTCACGGAGGACAGGGCGTAGGGCACAGAGGATTCCTCCGTTACAGTGACTGACCCTGACCTTCTCTCATCACTGGTCACTGGCTTCAGTCCAGCAGAATACGAAAGAGAGCTGACACAACGACAATACAAAATAGCAATGTACTGTAGCACAGAATATTCCACAGTTCACTGCTAGGCAAGAAATGTCTAGCATAGCACAGTTAAGTGTCACGTAGTTTGCGTATTGTAGGGGTGTCAAAGAGCTGGCCCGCTGACGATTTTTTCCTTTTTTGGCCCGCAGAACCTTCACTAAAGATTACAAAATTAGAGGATAAAAGTTCAATTTTTTAATATTTTACAGTCAGCGCAAATCTTCATGGTTTATTGTATGCAAACCTATGTAGTATGAAGTAGGCTTATCTTGTTAGAGTATGACTCCGTTTTATAAATGGATTGATAGAAACAAAAGACACATTGCTACAGGAGCTTCGACACCCTGGCCCGCCACTTGTTAGAAGATGTTCACACTGACCCGCCACCAAAAAAGGTTTGACATCCCTGGTGTATTGCAAAGAAGATGAATGCAGTGAATTTTAATGTATCGCAGTGTACTGTAACTAACAGTGGTCAACTAACAGTGTTGAAAGTAGATTAGTGTGGTGTAGTAGTGCATTGTTGTGCGGCTATTGACAACCTAAGAACCACTTACTGTGACTTTGTTCCACGAAAGGGTATAATTGATGACTTCTTTTCCGCCTCACCTGCACACAGGTAAACAAATGGAGGTACAAGTTTTAGACTAAACAGTCATACACATGAGTAAAAAAAGGTGAAACTGGCTTGAAAGAGACAATGAAATAAGACCTCTCTGTCCAACGCATAGATGTAAAAAACGACATGCTCAACAATACCTGTTCATGTGCATGAATGTACAATTACAATTACAATTACATGCCAGGTCTTTGCAGAGGTTCTAATCTGGAATCTACGCCTGGTGCCTAGAGGTCATACCACTATGTTTCTTTCTTACTTAAAAACTGCCTTATTTAGCCGTTGTTGAACTGGGAGCACTTCTGAGTGAATTACCTTGAAGGTGCGCTATATAAAAGGTCAATAATAATAATAATAATAATAATAATAATAATAATAATAATAATAATAATAATAATAATCTAATCTATTCTAATTTGATCTCTGTGCCACCATCTCCATGGACCATTCAGAATGGATTCAAATGGGTTCCATATAAGTCCGATATGAAAACATGGGCAAAACAGGAGTTCCACTTTGGCAAGCAGGCAGCGAGTGCCAGGCACGGCTAATCTAATCTATAATGCCAGAATATCCAACTGTGCAATACGTGAATTGATTGTCTGTTTCAAGTCAGAGCACAGTTTGAAATCGCTCTTTCATTGCAGAAATTCAGTCGAAATCCAGCAAGTAACTTAGGTCAGTAGAGGTCAAGCAAGGGTGGGTAGTCAATCTCACAAAAACGAAGCTTCAGTTATGACCTGCGAAGATGTTCAGAACTACTATTGCCAGTAATATTAGTACCGCAAACGTACTAGTAGCAGCGGCAGTGGTGTGGTCGTTTCGCAGTAGTTGCAGTAGCAGTAAGACAGCAGTATTGCTACATATACTACTAGTAGCAGTGGCAGTAGTACTTGGTACCAGGCAGCAAGAGAGTAGTATTAGTAGTAGCGGTAGTAGTCATATCAGTAACTACAGCACCAATTACTACCTAGCAGCAAGAGAGTAGCATTAGTATTAGCAGTAGAATCAGAAGCCACAGAAGCAGTTACTACCTGGCAGCAAGAGTAAAATTATTAGCAGCAGTAGTTAGAGTAGCAGTTAATAATCTGACAGCAAGAGTAATCATAGCAGTTACTACCTGGCAGCACGGATAGCCTCATCCTGTTACTCGCTGTTCCTGCAATGTTGACCGCAGTGCACTGGAACCATCCATTGTCTTCATGCGTCGACGCCTTGATTCTCAGAACGGACTTTCCTCCTATTGTCTCGATCTCGTATCGACGATCGCTGTGCAGCGTCTGTCCATTGCGTGTCCAGCTGATGCTTGGAGCGGGATATCCGGTGACGTCGACCGTGAAGGACACTGGCGCTCCGTCCAGCACCGTCTGATTGGCCAGGCGCGAGACAAAGCGTGGAGTCGAAGACAATGGACGTGCTGCAACAAGAACCGCTTTAGCATTCAGATGCCAAATCATCCATATTGAATATCATCCAAAATCCCAAATCATTCAGATGCCAAACAATTGAAAAGGAAGGAAGTGAATTTTAGCTACAATGTATTGCAGGGCAGTGCAACACAATATATATATTCTTCAAGTTGAATGCTATTAAATACACAGCAAAATGAAGATACATCGACATAGAGGGCGAATATTCCGCTGCCAAAAACACAATCATCTAGAAAAACGTAGACATGCAGGTCTACTGTTCTACTCTGAGGGTGATCTAAAGTGATGGACAGAGCATACTAAATTTGTATATGGAGAAGGGATAGAGAAAGGCGAGGGGAAAGAAGGGGAAAGAGAGGAATAGTCACCACCACCTTCTGGAGAAATGTTACACCCATGGTTCCGAATACGAATAAACTGCTTACGTAGAACCGACAGACGGACATCGAACTTGGTTTCTCCTCCACGGTTCTTTGCAACGCAAGTGTACGTTCCACCATCCGCAGCGCCGATCGAATTGAAAATAAGCGAATGTATTCCATCCTCGTTGATCACCATCTTGTGACGTCTGTCGTCGAATACTCGCTTTCCATCCAAGAACCACTGGATGTCCGGGATAGGACGACCGGACGGACGGCACTCCAGTCTCACCGTCTCACCCTCATTCACCCTAAGGTCGGTGGGCGTGGCTAGGAAAATGGGGGCGGAGTAGAGTTCCGAAACGCCGCCTGGATCGTCGTCCTGTGTACTTCGCTGTTGATTGGGATCCCTGCAACAGAAAACCATTGGAATAATCAAGTTTTACTTTTTTATTTATTTTATTTATTTATTTATTTATTATTTTTTCATTGAAATAATAAAGTTCACGATAGATCTTCATGATGAAGGTGAGGTGTTCCAAGTCCACATCAAAGAGTTAGGCAGACAGGCAATGCAACAGCTCATGATGGATTGCCTTCTGAAGCCAAAAGCAGTGGCGTAACAACCATGTAACGAAGGTGGACAAAATCCACGGGCCCCCGAGGTTCAAAGGGCCCCCGAGCTGCATAACCAAAAATAATTTATAACATACTTTATCGGGACAATATTAATTACATGACTGTGTAGTTGTCTTGAAGAGTATACTGTATACGGGCCATAGCCTGGTACGTGTTCATTCTCTGCAGCGTTTAGTTTTCTCTAGTCTCTACTCCACATCTCTGCTGCACCTCAGCTGTTGATTTAGGATTAGCAGTAGCAACATTGCAGCACACATGGACTCATAAATTATCTGACATCGGAGTATATCGGACCCGATTTTGTGCTGCAGACGAGAGGTCAGAATTCTTAAAGCAGATGTGGTTCGGGGAATGGATAGGCTTGGGACAAACCACCCTCCGCGCCCCTCCTGATTGTATGTCAGCGCCCCTAATACTAGACCCTCTCGCCATGATGGGTTGCCAGAACGTGCTTTGGGCCTAGCACGGCCCACTTTAGTTCTTGTATCGACCCCAATTAACAGCGCACATAATTATTCATTGAACAGGGTACGTTTACGTTCAACTCATCATCATCATCATCATCAACCGTGGGATCAACGCCGTAGATGTCTGATGCCATCTTCACTAGGCTCCTCCATCGTTCTGTGTCCATTGCCGTACGGCTCAGCTCTCGGAGCGATATTCTGCCCCTTCCGGTGATGTCGTCTAAACTCTGTATACCACTCTCCGTTCAACCGTATCTCTCCAAATATTGTTGTTCGGTCAATCGGTCTATGACTGCCTATCTATGCCATTCTATGCATGTAAATGGGGAGGGGCCGAAGGAGCAGGCACACACACACACACACAAATACTCACACACACACACACACAACATCAGCAAATCAAATCAAATCAAATCAAATCAGTTTATTCTGAGAATGAACAAGACAAACAAAACAGGTTTGCCATAGAAGATTGACTCGACCCTGACTTGACCCTGAAAGTTCCAAAGTTCAACAGAGTGTCCCCAACGCAAATCGCATGCACAACCAATGAGTCATCATAATTTTGCCACCCCGCATCCCAACACAGCCAGTTCAGCATCAGGCACCCTTGAACGTGTCCTATCCATCATCAGGCTATTTCACATTAGCCTTGTCATGCTCTATTATAATTAGCAATATAGCCTATATATATATATGTATATATATATATATATATATATATATATATATATATATATGTTAAATTCATACAGTCCAGGCATAGGTAAAACAGTCGGCAACTGAGCGCAAATCGCACTGCGTCATAGATCGGCCAATTTAACCAAATTAGGCGTGATTGTAGTTCAATTGTGACTTTCGAATTGCCTATGGGCAAATATGCCTAGGCTATAGTATAGGCATATATTTGATTAATCGGGTATGAAAAAGTGAGACCACTATTTTGGCATTTATGAAATAAATTCAAGTCGTTTAAATAAATACTATATTAGCCTGAAACTGTGGTAATTGGGATAGGCCTATAGCCTATAGGTCCAAACAAAGTTGCATCGTAATGGCCAAAACTACTTATCGCAATTTCGAACACCCGCGTAAGAGCTGATTGTGATCGAATAGCAGATAGCATCAGATGCCTTTTAATTCGTCCTTGTAACGGCATGGCCATGTTAGGACGCCATATAAATTGTCGCAATTGTTACTATTATTATGGCACCAGAACTCTCTAATCAATTGGCACTATACAAATATAGGGCCTATCACACCCTTCAGTTTTAATCCAGTTTTAAATAGACCTAGCTATCTTGTTAATCCTACTCTTTAGTCTCGCTCACGAGTGAGGGTCCCAAGGCTTAGATTGTCCACGGGCCCCCGGCCAGGTCGTTACGCCACTGGCCAAAAGGTGTCCAACACATGAAATAAAGAGGTAAAATAGTATACTATTTGTCATGCGAGCAGGCGTGCATAATATTCATTTGTCTGGAGGTGTTTTGCTAGTTGCCTGGTGACGGGCTAGTTGGTAATTGGCTGGTTTGGCTGGCTGGTAAAACCGTAATCGACTGACTGGCAACTGGCTGTCTGGCAATGGTATGTCTGGCTTTTGAATGGCTGCTTGCCTAGCTGTATGTATAAATGGGCAATGGATAAACAAATTGTTCGATGATGGACTTTTTAAAAAAAGAACGATAAATGAATAGAACAAATAAGGATGGATTGATGGACAGACAGACAGAAAGACAGATACCCAGACATACATAGACAGACAAACGACCAATCCTACTGTACCCAATGATCTTCCTGAGTGCCTCTGAAGAGACGTAAGATGTTTCATCAATGGCTCCCTCTCCCTCAATGTACAACTCAGCGGAACACGTGTCACGACCGACAACGTTTGTCGCACAGCAGGTGTAGTGACCAGCGTCTTGACGTGATGCGGACCGAACGCACAGCGAACAGACGCCATCACGAGACAAACGCATTTCGTATCGCGCAGACGGACGAATCAGACGACCGTTGTGGTACCACTGGATCTAAAACAATACAATGCAATGCGGGGGGGATGTCATGTGGGGCAAAACAGAAACTCATTGGATAAGATGTTCACTTTGCGTGCAAGAGCCGTCCCTGAAATGGTTCTTGTAGGAACCCTGAGCAGTGTTTCGATGACCCACTGAGATCTGGCTCCTCCATCGTCCACCACTTCCCTCTAATCAATCCACCCCTTCACTCCCTTTCACATCCACTCACAGTCGCTTGGTGCAGTCGAAAACGCTTGGCCATTATCGGGCAAAGCATATGCATCTTAACAACAATGGTGTAATTAAAGAAACAATATACACTGAAGTACCACAAAAATACATTCTCCCAGATTTTTACCAGGATTAAATTTCATCCTAGCACAGTCCGTCGTACAATGGGGAACCTAAAATGTCGTGTGACACCCATTAAATGGGTAAATGGGTGTTGAAGGATCTCACCCAATCAATTCAGGGTCGAGGCTATAAGCGGACGCTCTATAAAATTAAGCATAATTTACATTGACTTCTAATCTCAAATACACGTTCATGTATATTTCCATGCGCTTACATTTGGCAGAGGATCCCCGCTGACTTTGCACGTCATGACCGTGTCGAATCCCTCCTTCAGTTGACTTCGCTCTGGCTTTTCATCGAAGCAAGGCACGGTTCGGATGACGGCTTGTCCATCATCTTCTGGTTCCTCCATCCCTTGGTTATTATGATCGTCCTCGTTAAGCCTCCTCTTCTCTCGATATCCGATCTCTGACATCAGGTTCTTCTCGAATCGAGACACCTTGAACTAATGAAAAGACAAAGACCTTTGATGCATTGATTCAATTGAAATTTCAGTCTTAAATAAATAATTGTTTTGTCTTATATAAATAATTGTTTAGTTGCAAAGCAAATTTTTAAAAACCAACAGCACCCGCATTCAGATTTAATCAATTTCCACTGAGTACCGAATCCGATTATATCGATGTACTATCAGAGTACCATTCGGGTACCATTAGCCCCATGTAAGAAAACATTATTGAGATTTAAAAAAAATTACTTTAAGTTACTTTTTTACTCGTAATAACCACCAACTGCATTTCTCAATAATTTTAGATAATTTTGGGAATAGTAAATGAAAAAATGAAAAGAATTAGACTTCCGTCTTGACATTTTAAAATGTGATTTTCTGGCAAATCATGAAAGAAACAAAGCTTAACAAACAATATAATAACCTTTATTATTTGCCAAGGTGAACAGTGCCCTAAAAACAGGACATTTGGCCGAAGCAAATGGCAGTACATTAGCAAATTCTGGTTATTCTTCCATACATGTGAACTTTCACTATAACATAACAATTAATAGTAGAACCGTTCATATTTTAACGCAATATACAGATAAAACTGTACATCACCACTCTTTTTTTACTGAATGATTGTTACCATAAACAACACACAGCAATATTTAGCCCATTTTTAACACCATAAAAATGCCTCCTACACAATGCCACGACTTTCATAATTAAACAGTCATTTGCTTACCTCTCCGGTGTGATTACTGGAAGATTCCCAATCCGAGGACCCACCACGCTGATGAAGGACATTTCCAGGTGGAGGAGGTGGAGGAGGGGCTGCGGGCACTGGAGGCGCCCCTTTCAGATCCCAAAGATGTGATTGCCACTGATGAAAATGCTCTAAAAAATCAGTAAAATTTCATGGAATGTAGCAGATATGAAATGTGCACTAAATGTGCTTTAATTAAATAACATCAGACATTCCATTTTAATTCAATTACGGGTAAATTTGTTTATGCTTTTAGCTAATCAAATTTTAGCCTTCTAATGTGGCTCATCTAAGAAAAAGTGGCCCTCGTGTCCTCCAACTGGGAAAAAGTGGCCGTAACGTCAAAAAAAGGTTGGGAACCACTGATGTAAAGTCATGTGAGGCTGTATCCTATCCACACCTAATTACTGGTAAGAACAAACTCTGCAATGGGTTGCTGCAAATGGGCTGGGAGCGCCTCTGAGTAGTTTCTTGAAGGGGCGCTATATAAATGCTCTGAATGATTGAATGAATGAATGAATGAATGAAATGGACTCTTGCAACCTTTCACATTGCATTCCATATCCTTCACCTACTTTCACTTGAATAGAGCTATATATAAATTAGAGAACGCACTTGAATAGAGCTATATAAATTACAAATGTGATATCTGCACTAAAGAGGCATCTGCTATTGTTGACAGCGTTCCAACCTGAGCTGAGGAGAGCGGCCGAGACCGAGCATTCGCCGGCGGCGTTGACCGCCCTACAGACGTACTCTCCCTCATCCTCTGGTTTAAGGTTGGTGATCCTCAAGGTCGATTGACCCGTCCTCTGATCATATGTTGAATGGTAACTAAAGAGACAGATAAAAAACAGGTGTCATTGTCATCATCAATAACTCCATCATCTCACTCTTACCATTACAATCACCAATATTACAATCGTTGATCATCATCAAATTCATCAATTACATGTAAAATATTGTCATCGTCATCACCATCATCATCATCACCATCACCATCATCATATCTGGCCGGGCTGGCCCGCATGATACCTTGATGTATTTAGTTATATGAAATTCATATAACATAAGCAATAATAACAACAACAATAATAACAGTAATAATAGCAGTTATAGTAATAATAATAATAATAATAATACTAATAATAATAAGTAATCAGCATTGCCACCTCATAACTTTCATTATGACCTTCAAGTTGATCTTCAACACGATCAACATCACAAGATTTCATCATCATCATGAATCATGATCGTCCACATCAATATCTCACCGTGCATTGTCAAGAAGAGGGTATCCACGACGTGTCCAGATGATTTCCGGTGGTGGAAATCCGGAAACCTTGCACTCGAAGAATGCTGAACTGCCCGGGGTTAGCAGTTGATTTATTATTTGCCTCTCGAAAACAGGGGCACGTTGCCTCTCGGCTCCACGACTAAGGGACGCTGGAAAATTACATGAACCCATAAATTTCAAAACGATGTGTACTACTGTAAAGAAAAAATTGCTTATTAAGTGCTGTAATATGCCAAGCAAATTTCTGTCCAGGGTAACAGCCTCTGTTGTCATAGACCCTTGTCAAATCGGATCCATCCATCCATTACTGTATTAAAGTCAGTCATTATTAGTAGTATAATGATCAACATCAGTATAAAATTTTATCATTATCATCAGTAGTATTAGTTATTACATTATTAATAGTTATATCATTATTATTATTATTTAATCAGAATCATTAGTATCAGTATCAATATCAGTATCATTATAATAATAATAATTATTATTATTTTTATTACTAATTATTTTTAACAACAGTATCAGTATCATCAGTATTATCATAGTCAGTATCATTAGTATCAGTATCACTACAATCATTATTATCACAATCATTAGGATTATTTTAATTGTAATCCATAGTATTAGCATCAGTACCATTTGTATGCCTGTCTGTCCATCTGCCTTCAAGCCCATCTGCCTTCACGTCTGCCTGTCTGTATACCTGTCTGCCTACCATGATTTATCAACTCATGACCTTGAAATAGGGTGACAATGCGACACTTACTGCCATCAACCTGAAGGACCATTGTTGTGGACACCGGTGGTTCTCCCTTGTACGTCGCAAAGCACGTATAGCGACCAGAATCCTCGGGAAAAGCTTCGGCAATCGTCAGCGAGCAAATGCCTTGGCGAAAAGCGATTTCATAGTCGGTCGAACGCTGGACCCACACGTCATTGCAGAACCACTCAACAGTGTCTGGAGGTGGGAAGGATGGAAGGGCGCATTCCAGCACCACTTGACTTCCCTCGCGAACGTTCTGGTTGAAAAGGGACTGTGTGAAAAAATTGTACGAAAACAAATTAACACAAATATAAAAAATAGAAAATAATAATATTAAAATATTTTAAATTCAGAGAAGCATATATTATTAAAAAATGTGTATATAACATGTGTACGTATATATAAAAATACATATATATATATATACATATATCTGATTCAAAACAACAGCAACAATAACAATAGTTTGACAAGATACAATTCCTAACACTGAAAAATTTCCAGAGCAGAAGGATCAAATAAACCTGAGTTAACAGCATTAGTAGCTATCATAGTCGTCAACTCAAAACTTCTAAAGCAGAATATGGAAAGCAAAACACAGAGCACCAGTCTATTTAAGATTGCTGCAGCAAGTTAGAGGGGCTAAATATTGTAATCAGTTTTTTCATTATTGTCATTGCTACTGAAACTATGGCCCTGCAATCAAATTTTTTTAATTTTTTTATTGGGTGGGAGTTAGGGTACTAATGGCAACATTCTGACGTGAAGAGTGCATGGACCCCCACCACAGCTCCACTCAACCTTCCATTTGGGAGATGACACTGGTACAGTGAGCAGTAGGACATGATGAACGCCTTGCATGGCTGCCAACATTTCAATTCTATTCCTGTAATAACTTGTTATCATCCGTTAACACCCTGAATTGTATTCGTTCTACAGTTGGTCATATTGATATTAATGAAGACATTATTACATTATCATTATTATCATATATACCTACTTCATGTAAAAACCCAAAACAATATTAATATGATAATACGTCAGCTTATTATCAACCTTTGTGAACTGGTGGGTAGTCGGGCGCTGTGGCGTAACTTCCCGACTGGACCCCGAAAAGAAACCGGCGCCACCTCGGTCGGATGAAAACCCGACGGATGACGTTCGAGATAACGATGGACTCGAGAAATCGGAGACGGCTGCAAGAAACAAATTTAAAAATTAGTTTGTTTTCGTATTAATTTTATAATTATTATTCATTCATTCTTAAGTGTTTGTCAGACACGCGTGCTATATAATTTGCTCATTAATAATTAATCTAATTAACACATAACAAGTAATATAAAGCATACGCTCGCTTGGCTGGTAGGCAATGTTGAGCTTTATTGGTTGCAGGCTCCACCATCTGGAATGACCTCCCGTCAGAGCGGCGTATGTTGTATATATGTATGTAATATGTATGTATGCATGTGTGATTGTGTGTACACTTGTTATAGCACCCATTTAAATATATATCTACTCAGAGGTGCTCCCGACTACAGCGTGGACACTAAATCGAAGTTTCACGCTGAAACAATATAACCTCTGATCGATCAAACTGTTTCATAATCACTCAAGCCTTTTTTCTTTAGTCGTGGCTGTACTGGGTATGCTCTTTTCTTGAAAGAGTGCTATATAAGTAAATAGAATTAAGGAATGAATGAACACTAACATGAAGAATTACATAAGCAACCAAAATGAAGAAAATCTTTTGAGTTACATAACCAAACAAAATGAAGAAAAGTTTTACATAACCGACCAAAATGAAGAAAAGTGTTACACAAATAATAAAAAAACGAAGAAAATTTTTTAAGTTTTAATATTGACCGAAATAAAGAAAAGAGTTACATAATTGTCCAAAATGAAGAGAAGTGTGAACTCAAATGAAGGCAAAGTTCTTACATTGAGAAAAAGGAACAACAGACAGTTTGGAAAAGAATGCGTTGCTACAGGTTCAGTAAGTAAGTAGGCAAAGAAGTAGATTTTGAGAACAGATAAGAAAGATGAGACTTCAAGAGAGACTGTTGTTCAGAAAGAACTATAGACTGCTCGGAACAAGAAAGCACATTCCCACGAAAAAGACCAATTGACGAAAATTATCGATATTGAGTCATGGCAGTTCCAATATCGAGGAGTACAGGAAACCAAAAAAGGTTGAGTAATGGAGAAACAGCATAAATGATGGAAGGGAGCTGAATGAGGCCAAAATATTACGTCAACCAGATATTTTGGGAAAGTCAAGTTATATGCTTCAGTATCCAATTTCATTTTGGTGGTGAATGTATAGGCATCTAAAAATCAAATGTAAAGAACAGACGCTTCAAGTTGGTCTACAGATTTTCGAGGTTATATGAAAGTCAGCATGATGAGATAATCACAGAATCACAGTGACCTTAAAGATATGTAACGAAACATGTATAAAGACACAGGAAAGCTTACAGACTGATACAGGCATATAAACAGACATACAAACACAGAGAGATACAAGCAGATGCAGAGACACTCAGAGAAAGAGAGACAGACAGACAGAGACTGAGACACAATGACTTAGATAGACAAACAGACAGACACACAGATAGATAGACAGACAGAAAAACATACACATATAGACAGACAGATAGAGACAGACATACAGACAGACTTATATAAAAAGAAAGAAACCAAACAGACAGAAGGAAAGGGCAGACACACACATACACAGACAGATATAAAGAAACAGAGAGATGCATTCAAAGACTACCAATCAAACGCATGCTACTGCCGGCACACTGCTCTGCCTATGAGTGCTGCCTATGCTGCTGATGCTGGTGGCTGCTGTGCATAGAATGGTTACCATGCCAACAAAAGCCACGTGTGCACTGAGATAAGTTCGCGGCTAGTAGCAGATTACATAAGAAACAAAATCTGATTGGGAAAAAAATCACCCAAAGGTCAAAAAGAAGGACACTGGAAGACGTGAGAAAGACATACAAGCAGACTCAATTATACAAAAGATCAAACTGAGGCTGACAGAAAGAAGCGCACATAGAGAGAGCAAGGAAGCCACAAATACTGAAAACTTGTTTAATAAGGTCAAATGCCCTTCCTGTGCCATCAAAAAGATACATGTACCAATGGGAAACTTAACATCAATTAGAGAGACAGGCAGACAAAGACACGACAGACAAAGACAAGACAGACAATGCAAGACAGACAATGCAAGACAGACAATGCAAGACAGACAATGCAAGACAGACAATGCAAGACAGACAATGCAAGGCAGACAATGCAAGACAGACAATGCAAGCCAGACAAAAACAAGACAGACAATGCAAGACAGACACCACAACACAGGCAACACAAAACCAAATAGACTAAACTGACAGAAACTAACAATGGACCATTAAATATTTGTGGGCAAACAGACACCCAGAGAACAGACAGACAAGACAGAGGCAGGCAAGAAAGTTGAGTCTGTCTGCTTGTCTGTCTGTCTGTCCTTCTGTTTGTCTGTCTAAGACAGAAATAGGTCATTGGTATGCACCTCTTAGCTATTTCACAGTGTTCACGGATGTAGGAAAGCAAACAGACAAAAGCCAGACAGATAGGCAGACAGACAGACAAATAGGCAGACAGACAGACAGGCAGACAGACAGCCAGAAGATAGACAGACAGACAGACAGGCAGACAGACAGCCAGACAGACAGACAGACAGACAAATAGACAGCCAGACAAATAGGCAGACAGATAGGCAGACAGACAGGCAGACAGACAGCCAGACAGATAGGCAGACAGACAGCCAGACAGCCAGACAAATAGATAGCCAGACAAATAGGCAGACAGATAGGCAGACAGACATCCAGACAGATAGACAGCCAGACAGATAGCCAGACAGACAGATAGGCAGATAACAAACACATGGTGTGGAAATAAAATGACAACTAGACAGGGTTTACTGGGTTGCTAGATAAGGCAAGCCTAGTACGTAGATAATCTGATTGAGAGCAAGAGCAAAGTTAGACACAAAGACGTTGTGGAAAGATAAGATTGGTAGAAGAAAATACAGCCAGAAATGCAACACAGGCAGATGTAAGATTATAGCAAGGAAGCAAATCCTTGTGGCTTCCATTCCAATCATTTTTCAATGAGTTTATCACCAAAGATACCAAGTTACATATCACTTACATAAACAGACTGGTACAAACACACATCCATACGCAGTACGCACATACATGCATTCATGAACCGACACATACATATACACATACCTAACTACAAGTCTTCCTATAACATGCATACATACAAACATGACTACCTATCCATAAACCTGCAAGCACAAACATTAACAATACATACATGCATGCATACATACATACATGCATACGCATTACGCACAAATGCACACACACCATTTCTGACATGCGTACATACATATGAATGACTGAATGAATATATATATGATATATTTATTTATAAACTTACATTCAATACACACATATATAAACACAAAAACATGCAAACACATGTACATACCATTCCCTACATTATACATATACAATTTATACATACCTAGATATCTTTGAGGAAAACCTGAATTTTTGTTTAATTAAACAAATTACTTGAATTCTTAGTTAAATTCATAGATGTAAAAAAACGATGAAAACGAAATAAAAAACGGTAAAAAACGACGTTTTTTTCAAAAAAATAAAAAAACGACAAAAAAACGATAAAAAACGGAAGCGGAAAATAATTTGACTTTGCTACATCTAAAACCGCATTTTAACCATGAAAATCTTGATTAGGAACCTACTACACGAAGGCTATCTCTTAAATGATGATGTTAAACAATGAAATAATGACTTTAGTTAGCTGGATCCTTGAGAGTTGGCGGAAAAGGTAAGAAATATCAGAAAAAATTAAAATTAAGGAGAATAATAATAGAAAGTAAATGTATAAATAAAGATAAATAAAAAATAAAAAACGATAAAAAACGATGGGAAAAATAAAAAACGAGAGAATAAAAAACGGAAAAAAAGTTTTTTACAACTATGGTTAAATTCAATCTTTGGGTGTGTTAATTGGCACTTACCAGGCAAGTTTCAATTAAGTTATGTTAGTAATCTTCTATCACTAAAAGCTATTGCCAGATATAATCTTTGTCTTCCTGTAATTGTATTAACTGGCTGTCACGTGCTATCGTGTCCTTACTCAGTGTTAAAAGTGTAAAAAAGAAGTGCCTGGTCGCCCCTTGCCTTTCCAAAAGAAGTGCCAGGACGCCCTTACATTTTCAGGCGTGCTGGCCAAATATGTGGCAGGACGGCATAAAGATTTGAAAATAAGTGCCAGGGCACCGTCCATGACCGTCCTGCCACACTTTAAGCCCTGTCTTTACTTAAAATACACAACTAGGGTACTTGATTGCCCTATAGCATTAGCAGGATTATCCTTCCGTTCTGGGTCTCCCCCTTGATACTGCAAACAATGTCAATTACTATGTTCACTACCATAATAATTATACTGTGTTGTTTAAGGAAATAAATTGAATTGAATTGAATTCATACATAAGACACAAAAACACACAACTTATGACGAGTAGGCCTAAATCATTGATGACAATAGGGACAGTGATGAACAATAGAAATGGTGATGAACAATAGAGACAGTGATGAAAAACACAGATAGTGATAAACAATAGACAGTAAGGAACAATAGATAACAGTGATAAACAATACAGACAGTGATGAACAACACAGATAGTGATGAACAATACAGACAGTGATAAACAATAGAGACAGTAAGGAACAATAGATAACAGTGATAAACAATAGATAACAGTGATAAACAATAGATACAGTGATAAACAATAGAGAAAGTGATAAACAATAGAGACAGTGATAAACAGACTGAACTGGTAACAATTACAAAAAAACAACAATCATTGTCACAACAACTATTCTACACTTACCCTTTAAACGTCGTCCTTAACACCAAACAAGAAAAGCACACCATTAGTAAAAGCTAAATCACTAAGAATCCAGAAAAATATTTTACAATTATTATCATCATCATCACTATGAATAGTAGGTAATGATAATAGAGATAACAATGCCAAAGAGAATCAACTTAGAATACAATGGACTCTAAAAAGCCTTGCAATCGACCTATCTTTGCTCATGCTAACTTACCAAACCTCACAGAACTTTACCCTTCATTAAATTACTTTACCGCTTATTTTACCATACTTAACAATACCTAGTCATATAGCAATTCTTCAAGGAAACTACCAGTAAGTACTCAGATGTGTTTCCACTTCAGCACGACCAAAAACGACCAGTTTCCAAGTGCGGAGTGCTTGTGGGGTGCGGTGGTGTAGTGGTGGCGTCGTTGCCTTGGAGCCGGAAGGTTTGAATCCACCTCGCCGCGTAAGGACCTTGGGCAAGTCCTTCCCTCACAATTGCTCAGCGCTTCGGCGTGAAACTCCGATGCAGTGTTCGCTCTGCATTCGGGAGCGTCTCTGAGTAGCGAGAGCTTGAATGGGCGCTATAACAAGTGCACATACAAACAAGCTTGTAGAATGTGTCACAGAGTGATCCAGGGAACAGACACAGCTCAAGAGGGAAGCCATTCCAATACTTTGCTTCATCTTACCATACCCACCACCCAGCATATACAGGAAATATTTTGATGAAATCTGGCCATCATATGTAAATATGAATTGTCGTTAAGACTGTGAAATTTCATTTCGAAAAATTCTTACTTCTGGCCAAGCTATGGGCAAAAAACCGTAGGGGGTTGCTTTTTTATGGCCCACCCTGTACATAAACACCCCTGATGCAGCAGTTACCTTCAATGATGAGTTCGGCCGTGCACTGCGTGTGTCCGGCCGTGTTCTCCGCCTTCACCGTGTACTTCCCGGCATCCTCGCTGAACACCTCCGGTATGTGCAGCGAGTGGACATCCCCTTCGTGAAGGACTTCAAAGTCCGGAGAGCTGGCGATCGCTTTCCCGTTGCGCAACCACTGGACGACTGGAGCCGGAGTGCCGGACACACGGACGGAGAATCGGACGGAGTCACCCTCCCTCACCTCCGTTGTCCTCAATCGCTCCACGAAGTCCGGCGGAACCAGCGCACCTGGAAATATGGAACCAGATGTAAAGTAAGAAATTCAGTATCAAAAATAGAGGGAATACAATTGCTTATGATTTTTTAGAGTAGCTACTCAGAGACACAGGAGTAAAGGTAATATAACAAAGGTAAAACTAATAACAAAGGTAAAAGTAACAACAAAGATAAAGGTAACAGTATAGATAAAGATAACAGTATAGGTAAAGGTAACAGTATAGGTAAAGGTAACAGTATAGGTAAAGGTAGAGTTATGGCATAGGGAAAGTTAACAACAAAGGTAAAGGTAACAGCAAAGTTAAAGCTAAAAAAAGTACCGTAAAGCTAACAATAAAGGCCGAGCTAACAAGAAAGGCAAAGATAACAACAAAGGTAAAGATGACAACAAAAGTAAAGATGACAAAAAAGTAAAGTTAACAACAAAGATAAAGGCAATAACATGTTGACGTGCCACTCTACGCAAAACTTTCTGTAAAGTAGGAAGGCGAAGGTAGAACATGTTCACAAGCTTCTGCTACTTTACCCTGATAACTTGTCCATACTAGTTATTTAAATAGGTCATCAGAAGAGGTGATTGGCATCTCACACCATCTGGTGACCAATGAGAGATCCCCCAAAACCCACAGACTGTACCCTGACCTCAAACTGATTCTGTTACAAACATCCAGTAAAATCATAAGAATATGTACAGCCGGCTGCTTGCTTCTGATTACGCTAATAAGTCAAGAGGTTTGAAGTGGTGATATATCAATAGCCAAAAAAACACGATACATTAAAATGCTCAAATGTGATCGAGTGTGGTTACCGCAGCTTTGAAGCACAACAACATCAATGTCAGTACATCTGCACAGAGACGATGATGATGATGACAACAACATCACGATGATGATGATGACGATGATCAAGACCTCTTATAACCGTCCCACCCTCAAGTCATAATAATAATAAGAAGAACAAGAACAACAACAATAATAATAGTAATAATAAAAATAAAAGTATACTAAAAATAAAAAATTATAAAAAATTGCAATATAATAATAATAATAATAATGATAACAATAATAATAATAATAACAACAATAATAATAACAGCAACAATTTCTAGGGCACCGTATCACATTCCTTGCCACTAAAATTGCGCCTCAACAACCAGCAAGCGCTCGCTCACCTTGGTGAAACTCGTTCGCCCATCCGGCATCGAAGACCCCCCACTTCGGCTGCTTGCAAAAGCCCGACATGGTTACCAACTATTTCCCGCCAAAAAATCGAAGCAGACGACGTCAACGATGACGTCACAACAAGCTAACAACCTCCTCCTCCTCCTCCTCTTCGGTTGACCTCCAACAACGACCTACTGTAAATCCATTCACGGATGGCTAAACCGTCACACTCCGCACCCCCCCTTACGGCCTTACCCCTTTATCGGAGGGTGTATAAGCTTACAAGCGAAACCACGACAGTCCAAAGTTGGGCCACGCCGACTCTCCGAAGCACTTGGATGTTGGACGTTGCGTGTGCCAGCCAGTCGGTCGGTCGGTCGGTATTGAGTCTAAGGGCAAAATCGGTGTCTAAGAATAATACTGTAGTCAAGTTCCAGCCCCTCCCTCCCCCACGAAGCACGATGGACGCGGCTGTATTTTAGGTAGACGGTGGGGGAAGGAGGCCTCCTTAGGTCGACGGCGGGTAGGGAGGAAGGGAGGGCTTCTTTGCCAACTGCAAGGCTGGCTACTGTTGCTGGTGCTGTGGACGGGCTGGCAGAGAAAGAAAGCGGCCAAGTTGCACGTCTGGTCCTGCTGCAGAATACTGGATGCTACTAGGCTACTATGGTTGTTGCCAGGAAGATCTCTGGTCTTGCAGGCTGTGCAGAGGGATTAACTTACTTCCTGGCCAGACAGACTTCTGCTGGATGGACAGAGATCTGGATGGACGGACGGAAGGAAGGATGGAATATGAGGAAGCAGATCAGACTAATAATGCTGATAAAAGATATCTGTTTTCTTGCTTAAGATGCGTGCACACACGTGCACACGCATACACACACACACACATGCACGAACACACACACATACATGCATGAACACACACACATACATGCATGAACACACGCACGTACACACGCACACATATGAACATATACACACTTACACAGTGCGGCAAAAGTCTTCATGAATGCACTCATGCATCATCATGCATGGATGAATGGATTCATGAGTTTCAGCGAGGCTCTTAAATATATAACTGGGCATGAAAGTATGCATTATATAATTATGCGCATTTGTGCGCATATGCATATATTATTGAAATTTATATCCACATGCATAAAATAAAGTATATGCAAAAAGTAAGCATATATATATATAATATATATATATACACAACTACATGCATAAATAAAGCTGACATGTGGGTAATGTGCATATAATATATAAACACACATGATGATAATATGCAGAAAAATCTACACACATGTTTCATGGGCACAATACACATCTGTGTGTATATAAATGGACATGTATGTAATATTTATATATACATATATTATTTATATATATATATCTATATTATATATCATTTCTTATGAGCAGCTTATTTATAGACTCATGCATACACTAAAAACCCAGATCTTTAGAAGCTTTTACTATAATTCTAAACAATCCTCCACATTGTCTTAATCACAACACCAGCCATCCTCTGACAGCAGACCCTCATTCTGACCATGCACATCTCTACTGAACTGGAAAAAGAGTCTGAACTATTACCATCTTGGAGCCAGATTGTTTACAGCGCAATACACAATGGCCATCTTTTCCATTTACAGAAAATAGAGACAAACATTTACGCACACGTCAAAGAAGCACAGCAGCACCCTTCACAAACACTACAAACACGCTTACATAATTATAGAAGTGGTTAAAAGCATGTAACTTTTGTGTGTGTAAATACTTAACGATATACTTGCCCACTCACTTACATAAAGCAACACACACACACACGCACACACATTAAAAACACATTTCCAGATCAACAGAGTAAAAAGCGTGCAACGTTAAACATGTGCACAGTTACACTTACTCACTTACATAAAGTAACGCACAAACCTACCTACATACATGCATACACACACACACACGCAGAAACACACACACACACACACACACACACACACACTCATATTCAAGACTCCAGACACTGCCAGATGGTGAAAAGAGTCCACAAGGTGCAGAAAGAGAGAGAGCCAATATCCTCCTCCTCTTCCTCCACCTTCCCCAAAGGATGCTATAATAGGAACCACTGCCAGTTTCAGCAGCCGGTTGCTTGCACCACAGCGGTCGGCACACGCAGAGCTAAAGGTTGATGGATTGGTCGACAGGTGATACCCTCTGCTGCAGCAGCAGCAGCAGCAGCAGCAGCAGCAGCAGCAGCAGCAGCAGCAGAAGCAGCAGCAGCAGGGAAGTGGTTGTGGCGTTTCCATGGAAACCAAGTGGAAGCACACACACCGTGTCTGGTATATTGTGGTGAAAAGAGAAAACGCTGGCAATCTGCAGCGCATTAAATATATAGGTCAACCAGTTGCATATTATATATTCATTCATTACTCTCATTACATGTGCAATGCTTGTGCATACACGTTTCCACGTGCCAACCTTGCATATAGACGTACACTATGCAGTAAGCAAGCATAAAAACCATGCAGACAACAATCTGATACAAGTGTGTTTGTTTGCATGTGCACTTGTTATAGCACTCCTTCAAGCTCTCGCTACTCAGAGTCGCTCCCGAATGCAGAGCGGACACTGCATCTGAGTTTCACGCCGAAGCACTGAGCACTTGTGAGTAGGGCATAGCCGGGTGCCGTTTTTCAACCGGGTACCGGGTTCGGGTAGTTTGAATAAAATCTGCCGGGTCCGGGTGCCGGGTCGGGTATTAAAAGTAATCGTTAATCTCTAAACTGAGTAGTATGTCTCCACTTTGAATGCTGTCAAACGAACACCACTCAGTTTGTTAGCTACCTTTGGTGAAGTTGAGTAAAACTCTTCCCTGTCAGAGTTTTACTACAGTTGAGTTCTGCCAGGGGTTATTGATTGAGAGGTGCCAGTAATATCTGTTCATGAGCTCTGTGGATAGAATCATTCTACAGTTAAGACATGCTGACCTGTCCAGTCAGGCAAGAGGAGGTCAGAGGTCCCTGATAAACAGTCCTGTTTATGTGGTGTATGCAGTCCAACTACATGTAGATACATTTCAAAGTGCACCATCCCTTAATCTGTGAGATGTATACTTGGTTATATTATGGAAGGGGCCGTTAAGCTTGGCTGCAGAATCATATCAACAGGTGGAAGTCCTAGTCTCTCTGATTTGAATGACAGTGTGACAGACCAAACAGACTTTAAAGATAAGGGATTAACAGATGACCACTAGCCAACCTATATCCTGGGGTAGCTATGGTCAGTGAGCAGCACCTGTATGTATAACATTGTATATATATATATATATACATGAATATAATATGTACATACATATATATATATACACTCTTCCCCTTCCTATACTTCTTCACCTTCTACCACAGTTCCTCCCCTCCCCCTTCATCATCTCCTGTCTCTCTCTGTTAGATATTTCAAACAGCCAAGCAGCAGGAGGAAAAGGTAATAGACAAGAAAGAGGGAGAAGGAAGAAGGGGAGGGGAGAAAGCATGAAAGAGGGTGCCACTCTCTATTTAAAAGTATATATTATTCCTCTTCTCCCTCACAGTCTACCACTGTTCCACTCAAGAAGGAGTGGTAGAAGAAAAATAGGAGGAGGCGGAAGAAGGAGGAGGGACAGCATGGTAGAGGGTGATACAAATTCTCCCCTCCTCCTCCTCTTGCTGGTCCCCTGTTTGAAATAGGATAGTCTAATATAAAGCAACCATCAGCAGGCTGTCTGTGTTCTGTGATTGTCTGTTCATTGTACTACAATGCCCAATTGAGAGATCTTGCAGGTTAACTGTTAAGCCCTGTGATGTGTGGTATGCTAAATTCATAATTACCCACCCGGCCCGGAAGACCTTTCATCACCGGTTCCGGTTATCTGCCGGGTGTCAAATACCCGGCATTACCGGTTAACCGGGTCAGCCCCCGGCTATGCCCTACTTGTGAGTGAAGGACTTGCCCAAGGTCCTTACGCAGCGAGGTGGATTCGAACCTCGAACCTTCCAGCTCCAAGGCAACAACGCCACCACTACACCACCGCGCCCCACAAGTGTGTACTTGTGTATGTTACAGGGAATGTGTATTATACAATAATTATGTGGGGGTCCGGTAGCGCAGTGGATAACACACTGGCATAGAGAGTGAGAGATAACGAGATTACCCCGTAGGGCGGACATGTTCTGTAGACTGCAATTAGTGCCGTGTATTGAAGTCTGTCTGTTCTGTTAGTCGTTAAGATTGATGTTAATTAAGATTACTGCATAACTTGTGCATGTACCGCTGTGCGTTTGCAGGCATTTCAGTAAAGAAAAATTATTATCAAATTGCTATTATTATAATCGGAGCACCAGTAGATGCATAATTCTCTAAAAATATCTTCAAGGCCCAGAATAGTCCTCCCCAGAAATACTTAACGGACCTAATCAGGGGTGGATCCAGGGGGGCCCAATCCGGCCATGGCCCCCCCCCATTTAGAAATGCCATGTATCGTGGCCCCCCCCCCCATTTGGTTTCAGCAGCTGCTGAAATGGTATGATTTTCCGAAAATTTTGGACGGATGACTAAAAAAAAAAAAAAAGGTCATCACCTTTTTTTTTGCGGATGCGAATTTTTTTGGCCCAGACCCAAGGTCTCAAGAATTTTTTGAGCCCCCCGTCCAAAGTTTCTGTATCCGCCCTTGGACCTAATCTCCTCAGCCTCATTTAGCTTCCTCACACCATTCATTTCGCTCTTCTAAATTCTAATACCCTTGAACTTCTGGTTGCCCATTCTAGAACCACTGTAGCTCAGTCTCGATCTTTTCCTTCAGATGGTCCTTCTCTTTATCCTTCTGCCATTTTGCATGTATTCATTTTTGGTTCAGGTGGTAATTGCTTATATTAAACAGTGACAGGGAACTTCAGACAAGAGTCAAAATAATCAAAGTCTTGCAAAATTAGCTTGCTTCTTCAGTCAATTTGCTCATTAAAATGTACCGTTGCCAACTTTTGGCTATGCACACATTCTAGAACTACTGTGGCTTTTATATATATTTATACATATATATATATATATATATATACATATATATACATATATAATTATGTATATATATATGCATGCATAATATAAATCATATACATTGTATAATCAATGTTCATACAGTATATATATATATATATATGCAAAAACACATTAATAAGCATATTCAGATATATTATAAAATATATATATATATATAATATATACTATATCTGTATACAGTAGAAGGTGCAAAAGAAGAGACCAAATGGAAAGATCAAATGGTGTTAATCTATGCTAAAACTGAACAGTTCCATTTGTTGTGCAAAAACACCTTCAGACAAACAGAACTTTTTAGACTGCCAGGCAGACTAAAACCGGTTCTGCAAGGCACCAAGCGAGCTTTCATGCTATCTAATCTCACGACGTTTGTAGTGACTTTACGCACACGATTTCAATCGAAAGTCGCCTCGAGTGAAGTCTAACCTCAAAACTCATAGTCCGTTGAAGTCTGACAAGTCAAAGTCAAGAAGACCAATGTTCAGCTATGGTGTGGTTGAGTGCTTTGAAAAAGGAAAGTAAGGCAGACAAGGTTATTAAGTCGACAAAGGTATTATAGTCTGAAAGATTAGTAGAAAATTTAAGTAGAAGAATGGTACGTAATCAGAAAAAGGTAAGTAAGTTGCAAAAAGGTAAGTAAATCGAGAAGGCAAGTCGCAAAGATAAATGTTGGTAGAAGAAAGGTAAGTAATCAGAAAAGGTAAATACGTAGTAAAAAGGTAAGTAAGTCTAAAAAGGTAGGTAAGTCAAAAAAAGTTAAGCAAGTCTAAAAGAAAGGAAAGTAAGTCTAAAAAGGCAAGTGCATGTGCATAGGCAAGTAAAATGATAAGCAAGTCGAAACGGTAATCAAGTCGAATAAGTTAAAGGTTAGTAGCTGAATGACATCACACAATCGCCAGTCAGACAAAGAATAAGGTGTTGAATTCTAAGCCTTCAGACCAACAAATTCAACAGTCAAGTCTAAACATGAATAGATAATAATACATTGAAGAAGAAAAAGAGTAGACCCATAAGTTAGCCTTGAGGCAGCCATGGCAGGTGGCCAGGCTGCCATCTTGTTACCACATCTTCCCCTCCCCGACAGTGTACGGTGAGTGTACTCATTACAGCTGAAATGCAGGCGAAGCCGAAATCTCAAACGAGATGTGCCCTGGCAGAGATTTGATCGACCGTACAACTTACACACGATCGAGAGCTACATGTATGACTACATAATTAACGTTTTCTGGACATACAAGTCTGACCATATCTGTAGCTGGATGCCATGACTCAGCTTTCGTGGACACCAAAGAAATTCAGAGATAACAATCACAGCTTTATTTAATTCATTCTCTAATTACACACTTTTGCTCTTTCAAATCAATCAGAGGAAAAGAGCACAGGCCTCCTCCTTGCTCTAATCCCTTCTCCTCTTCCTCCTTCTCCTCCCACTCCTCTTACCACCATTCCTCCTCCTACTACCACTCCTCCTCCTCATACTCCTCTCCTACTACCACTCCTCCTCCTACTCCTCTTCTACTCCTCCTCCTACTACCACTCCTCCTCCTCCTCCTATTACTACCAATCCTCCTCCTCCTCCTTCTTCTACTCCTCCTCCTTCTTCTCCTATGAATATGCAGTCATTAAGAGCATGTGGTGACTTACCTCCGGCTGGGCTACCCTTCCTTGCCAGATGGCCAACAAAGGATTTGTCCGTGGCGAGAAACCCTTCGCCCTTTCCAGGGAGAACAGTCAGATGGCAAGAGGATCGCTGTTCGCCGCCTGGATTCGACGCAACGACGGTGTACACTCCTGTCAGATCCACGACCGCTTCCTGGATCTCCAACACCGAGAAATTCTGCTCCGCCTGGATCTAAACATGGAGAAGTAAAGAACTTCAGTGACGCTATATAAATTTTCCAGTAACGCCATGCAAATTCGCATACGATTAACATACAAAAATGATAAAAAAAAGTGGTTAGAAAGGAGAGATAAAAGCATGAAGAGGTCCAGACAGGGTGAAAATTGCCGGTGGTTTTGAGGGTTAAACCCCACCCCCAGTCACTTTTAGGACGCCATAGTAAAGTCCTTATTGCCGACCCCCCAGTCTACATAAATCAATGACTAACCCCCCAGTTATTTTTTGACAATTCCAGAAACATAACTGACAGGCAACGTTGGAATATGTTGGACAAGGTAAAGTAAAGGTCCAAGCAGAGGTAAGGCGAAACGGTACAGGAAGAAAAATGGTAGTATTAAAGACAAAAGGAACGGCATAACAATGGTAATAACACAGACAATTCGTAAGTCACCATAACACAGCCATGCCATTACAAGAAAAAAATCACTAATCAAGATCAGCTTTTGTGTACAGATAGCCAAGTATGGTAGGCAATTGATGTAAGCTAGGGTCAAGGTCATCTCTCAGTTATTCATAACATTTCTATATTCATAACATTTCCATATTCATAACATTTCTATATTCATAACATTTCCATATTCATAACATTTCTATATTCATAACATTTCTATATTCATAACATTTCTATATTCATAACATTTCCATATTCATAACATTTCTATATTCATAACATTTCTATATTCATAACATTTCTATATTCATAACATTTCTATATTCATAACATTTCTATATTCATAACATTTCTATATTCATAACATTTCTATATTCATAACATTTCTATATTCATAACATTTCTATATTCATAACATTTCTATATTCTTAACATTTCTATATTCATAACATTTCTATATTCATAACATTTCTAATTTCACATTTTATGTAGCTCCTCATGCAAGACAAACAACAAAAAATGTTTTGGGCTGAACCTTGAACGTAGCATTTGGTCGAACTTCCATTTCGTCCTTCAGCCACCGTATCTTTGGTTTCGGTTCACCGGTGAAGCTGCAGCGAAGCGCAACGTTGCTTCCTTCAAGCACCGTCGCACTCTTCAAAAGTTCAGTGAACTGTGGCATTTCGAGACCTGCACGAAAACAAATCAGTTCAATGTAACATTGATTGGCTGATTCGGTTCACAGGAAATTTCAGAAGCACACGTTACTTGACTCTAATCAAACGTAATCAAATCGTTTCTACAATGGTGTTATCGCGTCTCCTTATTTATTGTCGTCTAGTCTTGTTTTTGCACTACTTTTCTTTACTGTTCTTCCAACAACCAATAATTGTTGATCTCTCAACATCTTACAGGAACTACCTATACATATGCATTCATGCTTGCAGGTACCGGTATATAGAATGGATGGATTATCCATAGTTGAACGAATCCTATGACAACGCAAGCTCTAGACATTTGCAGAACAGAAAGAAATAAGTTGGATCTCACTGTTCACATAGCAAACCACACACAGTTCAACATACAAGGCTACGTGCATGGCATAAATATTTGTGCATTTAAAGAATTATATATAACATATTCAAAAATTATTCAATATGCCAATGGTGACAATAATGTGCATACCACTTTAAAAATCCTCAAAATTCTGGCACACACTACCTTACTTTAACCTAGAAAGCCTCATCTTAACCTGTCTTGCCTCATTTTATCGTACCCTACTTCCCTCACCCCGCCCCATTTGAAGACCCCCAGAACTTACTCTGTTGAGAACCGTCTTTTGGCTGACCTCTCACCTCCAGTGACGTAATGCCAAGAGAATAGCTACGAGAAGCCGAAGCTGTCGTTAGCGAAGCCAGGCAAAAATATCAAAGCAGTGAAAGGGTTAATGAACTGAGCAGTGAAAGGGTTAATGAACTGAGCAGTGAAAGGGTTAATGAACTGAGCAGTGAAAGGGTTAATGAACTGAGCAGTGAAAGGGTTAATGAACTGAGCAGTTAAGGGTTAATGAACTGAGGAAATGCATTTAGCTCGAAACAGTTAAAAACTTTAATCAACCATGAAGGGTCCACGAAACTTTTTAACACAGGTCAGGAAAGCATGAAGCAAGATCAGAGACTTTTTCTAAACAACTAGACACAATTTATAGGACAACAATTCAAAACAGGAAACAGCAAGAATGTTAAAGAAAAAACAATCAAATAAATTTACTCTACAACTTGGCCGCAGGAGCTGTATAAAAACTTACTGAACTCATTTACATTGAGCTTCCTTAATCTGAGTTTATAATCTAATCTACCAGGTAATCATTCTCGATCACTGCATTCATGATTTACTGATTGATATGTGTTTGAGTCCGATCAGGTTTAATTAGCAATTGCTTTTCAACAAAAGCTTTTCTAAATAGTAGTTGCACTCACAAAGATTCCATTTAGATTTACAAAGACCTGTAAAGATTAAAGACTGGTCAAGATTATATTAGCCAAACCCATGTCAATCTTACGTCCTTTAATGCTGGTTAATTGAACATGAAGTTAAGGGAAATATGCGATAGTTTAGAAATCACCTGAAACAAATTGGGTCAGATACAACTAACTGAATTATTAAAACATGCATTTTACATTCTAAAGAATTAGTATATCCGAGGCATAGGATGAGCACAAGCAACTTGTTATATGGAATCCACTCAACATGCTCAAACCTGCAATCGTTGGATTTTATACACAGTGCCAATAGAAAAATAGCCACATGAGGTTAGTCGGTAAAGCAAAGCCAAGGTTTACCTTAATAAGCTGAACACGGAAAAAGCCAAATGAAGCTAATTTGATTAGTTTATGGTCAGCTAAGTAGGGTATGGTAGGCTGTAGGTGACTTCAGTGGGTATACAGCAAAATATGTTACAACATCGTAGGCTAGAGTAGTTTATGGGATTGCAGGGCCTTGCACTTCAGGGTATAGCAAAGTTAAAGTACAGTATTACAGTATATGCTAGGGTCGGGTATAAAACTGCAGAACATGCATGCAGAGCCCATCCGCAGCTGGTTTAACCCTAAAGGGGGGGGCACATATATGCCCACATGTATCTGTGCTCAAATGAAAGGTAGGGTAGGGAACCATGCGTCGGTCAGCATACAGAAAGCACCTACGTACATGTAAGCTTTAGTTAAGGATAAGCTTTTAACTCTTTACCGACCGAAGGTGCAGTACTTCCCCAAACAATTCACTGCACCTTGGTCGGCAAAGGGTTAACAGCATCATCATCCATCCACTGACCGATAACGTTGACGTATGCCGACGTGAAGTCCTGTCCAGCGGAGTTCTGCGCTCTGCAGACGTACCGTCCGCTGTGCTTGCGTTGGACCTTCTGCATCAGGATGCTGTGGTTGCTTTCGTGCACGATGATGACACACTCGGCGGAACTCCGAAGTGGAAACTCGTCCTTTGTCCAGGTAACGGTCGGGACGGGATGTCCGGTGACCTCACATTCGAGGTTCAAGGTCGTACCCTCGTGTATGTCGATCGGATGGAGGGCCTTGGTGAAAGCCGGGGCGACAGGTCGCAGACGAGTTTCTGGTAAGGAAGAGATAAATAAGTAAGTGACCTTTGGAAATGTGTAATGTATTATAGAACTTTTTCACATCTACTTCATAAAAAAGATAGATAAGAGGGTAGAGCATGTCAAGTGTATAAGCTATTAACAAATAAGTCAGACATTTATTGACACAGCACTAACACCACAAGATCACAAGAACAGCAGCAAACTTACAAACTTCAAGTAAATGGTGCAAAAGTCAATTAAAGGGTCATATGAACTCACTGAAGTTGGATTGGTCCCACTGAGGGATTGCACCGACTTAGGTTGGATTGCACCCACTAAGGCTGGATTGAAACCAGTACCCACTAAGATTTGATTGTACCCATAAAGGTTGGATTGTACCCATTAAGTTTGGATTGTACCCATTAAGGTTGGATTGTACCCATAAAGGTTGGATTGCACCCACTAAGACTGGATTGTACCAACTAAGGTTGGATTGTACCCACTGAGGCTGGATTGGTCTTTTGTGAATAATACTTGGCGGTAGGTAGAACACAACAACAAAATATACAGTATCAGTTTCAGTGTGAGAATTGCCAGGGGCTGAGGGGTTCAATCCACACCCAGCCTTTCTTAGGACCTCATAACCACAATTCCACGTGGATCACAAGCTGAACCCCAGTTATTTTTCTACAATTTTCATACTTTGTTTATAACACACAAATGAAATGAACTGAGCACGACTGACTGGTTTAGCCTTAATACACAGAGATCAACAGGGCTGTTTTTAAGGACCTTTTAGAACTGCACAACCCCCTTCTTTCCTTTTCCATTCTCCATGGTAAATTACTTCCAATTGGAGGACAAAGACCTTTTTGCTAGTTTTAACTGTAAAGAAATGCGTCCACAACTGCACAAATCCATTCAGAACTGCACATTTTGTGTACAACTGCACGTTAAAAAAGCCCTGGAGATCAAACAGCTATTAACTTTTTCCACAAAGAAACATCGTGGGCCACTGACCTTTGACCTCAAGCCTGGCTGTCGATTCCGCAACCCCCGCATCGGTTTCCACCCTGCACGAGAATGTTCCGGAATCTTCTGGTCGCGCATCATCGACCGTCAGAAAGCAGACGCCGTTCTCAATCGTAGGCCTGTAATTCCTTGCGGCGACTGGGGCGCCATCTTTCAACCAGTCAACTTGATAAATACGAGCGCCTCTTGCTGGCTGACAGCGAAACACAAAGCTGGAAAACAGTGACAGACAATTCAGAATTCTGTAGATTCATTGATTTACAAATTGAAAGATTCACTGAATGATAGATAGACAGACAGCTACAGGCAGATAGACAAACAGGCAGACAGAAAAATAGGTAGTCAAACAGACAGACAGGTAGGCAAACACGTACATGAATGCAGACAGACAGACAAGCATGAAGACAGTGCTCAAAGATAAAGAGACTGACCATTTTTGAATGAATGCAAGATATTGCTATCAAATAATTTTTAGCTTTCTGACTATCATGAAAAATTCACTTAATTATTATTATATATATTAAATCAATAATGACAGACATATACAAACAGACAGACAGATATATACAAACAGGCAAACAGACAGTAAACAGACAGACAGATACAGACAGACAAAAAGAATGTCAGTCTGACTGACAGAAGTCTCATTTAAACAAACCATTCATTGACACTTTGAGCACTAAGGCAATAATTTTAACTTAGAAGCTTGTATAAGTCGTCGTTGATACCTCTGTCCACTTATCACTTCGCCATCAGCAAGTGGCTCTTGGAATCTCAGTAGCGCTGGATCCTAAACAAAATTTAAACCATGTCACAATTTAGCCAACGCGTTTAATGACTAAATTAAAACATATTTAATCGATAAATAGTTTCAACTGAATTCAGAATCAGCAATATAAAGTTAACATTAATTGTAAGTCATCATGATTCTAACAACAGTCAATGTACTTATTGAACAAATTTATATAAAAACATTCATAAAACATTTGTCTAATAAACATCTCAGCTGAATCTATGATAATAATTCTAGAAGAACAACTGTAAACAAATTCTACCAGCTTTGAGGAAAGAATTCCAACAATAATACATTATTGTATTGTATTAAAACATTTATAAAGTGCCTCTACTAGGGTGAACCGTTCAGAAGCACTCCCAGCGCACAAGGCCACGAGAGAAGAAATAAGTTTTGAGGAAAGAAAATGACATTAATAATACCAACAATAAAAGAAAATAATTTTAAAGTCAACAGTAATTCTGCTTATGATCATGACCATTAAATTATAAATTCTCTCAGCTCTGATACAATGAAGATGAGGACAAATACGACAAAATGGCTAACAATGGCAATGTTAAAAAACACTAATAAAGCATTCAACAATAAACCACTTAACAACAAAACATGATTAATGATGGTAATGCAACCTTTTGTCTAATGTTATCCCTCAGCATCGAAAACCTTTTCTGTATTTCATCCATCTCAGATTCTATCTTCCGAAACTCTGGATGACCGCGTTCAACCAACGATGCTGCAATCTTCTCCAGTTCACCGATCTTCTCTTCAATGGCGGACGCGGAACTCTCCGCCACGTACCGAGAAGCCGGAGGCTGGGAACCATTCTCCATCCGTCTGCTCAGTTCGTCCATGTCCCAATGCAACTGTTCAGAAAAATATCAGTAACTGTTCAGCAATTTTGTGAGGTAAACTTAAATAGTGCCATGGATTGGATACGTACATTTACATATACACTGTGCCCCATAAAAAAACACACCAAAAAACTTTGTCATGAAACGCATGTAAGTCTAATGTTAAATAAGAAAAAGTAATGTTTCATTTAAGAAAATGTTCGAAGTGATGTCCCTGCGCTTGAACGCAGGCTCTCAGCCTTGGCCGCCACTGTTCAATAGCTTTGTCAATGACACTCTGCTTCAACTGTGCCCACACAAAGATGAGGCGCTCCTTCAACTCGTTGATGTCCCGTATTGATGTCAGGAAGACGCGTTCCTGTATTAGACCCCAAATTCTGTAGTCAACGGGATTGAGGTCTGGTGAGTTTGCTGGCCAGAGTTCCGGTCCAATGAAGCTTGGTGTTTCAAGTCGCAGCAACGCAATGGTGTCCTTTGCGCGATGTGCTGGGGTGCTGCCCTATAAGTTACTAATCTCTGTTGAAATGTTTCCAAACACGCCTAGTCTGCGTCCCTGCCGCCAACAGCAACCACTTCTGTGAGCAAGTAAAAAGTAAAATATTTTGTGGCAAAATTATTTGAGAAACAACGTACAAACTTTTATTACAATTGGCTTAGTTTTAAAGAAGATTTTTGAAAAGTTTTTTGGTGTGTTTTTTTATGGGGCACAGTGTATATATACATATATATAATAATTATATACTTAGTTTTGCATACCATTAAATAGAGATTTAAGACTTCTGATTCCATATGACTCAGTTCAGATTACCAATCTGAGTATTACTCGTAAGACCAGTGTGCAGCAGGGTGTCACAAAGTTGCCAACGAGATGTCAAGGTGGTCAACCATATGACAAGGTGACCAACTGCATGATAAGGTTACCAACTGCATAACAAGGTTACCAACTGCATAAGGTTACCAACTGCATGAAAAGGTTACCAACTGCATGACAAAGTTACTAACAAAAATGACAAGGTACCCAACTGCATGACAAAGTGGCTAAACTCCATTACAAGGCATCCAGCAGCATGACAAGGTGGTCAATTGCATGACAAGGTGACCAGCTGTGTGACAAGATGGCCAACGGCATGGCAGAGACGTATGGCAGAGAGATCATCTATGTGAAATGATATTTGCTTGCCAATAGTGAGTGGCAGCTTCCCAACTCAAAGCAGCCATACCTGAATACTTAAGTGGACGGGTAAAAAATCTACAGCAAGAAGAGACCATTTCCATGTCCAGACCTCTTTTGCACTCTTCACAAATGTCTGATAGTCGTCCTCCACCTGGAAACCACTGTTCCATCTTTCGAAGAGGTTGTTCAGGTGGCGGCGTCGACCTTCCATGTGCCCGAGGTGGTATTCCACCTGCGAAAGAGCTCGTCTCTTATCCAGGTACTTGTCCGCTTTCACCTGGAAGTGCAAACCACAATTGTGTATCAAAACTGTAGATGAAACTATAATCACAAAGGCTATACATGGAACAAAATACAACAGCCTAGAACAGAAGATAATACAAGAGACTAGCACAGACTAAATTAGAACAGACTAGAACAGACCAGACTTACATAGAACAGACTAGAATAGAACAGACTGAAATAGAACAGACTACAATAAAACAGACTTAAATAGAGCAGACTAAAGTAGAACGGACTAAAACAGAACAGACTAAAACAGAACAGACTGGAATAAAACAGAGAACAATAGAACAGACTAAAGTAGAACGGACTAAAACAGAACAGATTAAAATAGAACAGACTGGAATAAAACAGAGAACAATAGAACAGACTAAAACAGAACAGATTAAAATAGAACAGACTGGAATAAAACAGAGAACAATAGAACAGACTAAAGTAGAACAGACTAAAACAGAACAGATTAAAATAGAACAGACTGGAATAAAACAGAGAGCAATAGAACAGACCAAAGTAGAACAGACTAAAACAGAACAGATTAAAATAGAACAGACTGGAATAAAACAGAGAGCAATAGAACAGACCAAAGTAGAACAGACTAAAACAGAACAGACTAAAACAGAACAGACTAAAACAGAACATACAAGAATTGAAAAGGATATAACAGAATGGAACAGAACAGATTAGTACATTAAACAGGATAGCACAAAACAGAACCAAATATTAAGATTTGCTACATCAGTAAATATAGTCTAATGTCGGCAAATCTAAATGCCTGATTCTGTTTTGAGCCATTCTGTTCAATTATAGTCTTCATTATTTAGTCTGAAGTCTAGGGTAATGTAGTCTAGGGCAGCGGTTCCCAACCCGTGGCCCGCAGGCCAAAAGTGGCCCGCCAGGCCTAAAAAAAGGCCCTCGTCTCTCAAAGAATTAAAAAAAATATATGAAAAAATTGACAATTTTAACAGGATAGAACACATAATTATTTTGTTTACAAATTAATTTATTTTGAAATCTATAAATAACATCGAACATTCTATTTTGAATCAATAATAACAATTTTATATACTTTTAGTTAATTAAATTTAAGGCTTGTGGCCCCCTAATGTCATCCAACTTAGAAAAAAGTAGCCCTAACATCAAAAAAGGTTGGGAACCACTGGTCTATGGTATCAAAATTTAGTGTAATCTTCAACCAAGAAGAACTGGAACAGGTGGACAAATACACGTATTTGGGTTCGACGATTGATGAAGACAGCGACTGCGGTACAGAAATCAGAGCACGATTGGCAAAGGGATATGCAATAGCTACAGACCTCAAAAGGATTTGGAAGAGTCATGACCTAACAAATGCAACGAAGATTAAGCTATGGAGGACACTGGTGTGGCCAGTGGCCATATACGGCTGTGAGAGTTGGACACTGAGGAAGGAGGAAGAAAGAAGAATAGAAGCGTTCGAGATGAAGTGTCTGAGATTGATAATGAAGATATCATGGACGGAAAAACGGACAAATGAATGGGTGCTGAAGGCGGCAGGAGTGGAGAGGAATCTGCTGAAGACAGTAAAAGAAAGAAAAATTATTTTTTTCGGACATATCATGAGAAGAGAGGGAACATGCATTGAGAAAGACATCATGCAGGGCACAATGCCAGGAGACCGGAAAAGAGGAAGACCAAGAACAAACTGGCTGGGCAACATCAAGGAGTGGACTGGATTGACATTGGGAGAAATGATAAGATTGACGGAGGACAGGAAGCGTTGGAGGAACATTGTACATGATGCGGCCGACCCTCGGATCGAGGATGGCTGAGAACAGAACAGAATATAATGCAATTAAGAATGAATATTGAGAGTAGGGTGGTACTATCTACGTACATCAGAAACATTGCTGATGAACTTGCGACCTTTGCCCTTGGCCTCCGAATATTCAGAGGTCATTCCCTTATAGTCTTGCGTCTTGATTTGGACTTCCGACTCTGAAAGGCGTGATCGTCCCAAATCGGCCGGACTACTTTTAAGACTCTCCTCCAACACATCCATGTGAATCATGAGCTACAACAAAACATGCTGAAGTAATGTAGTGAGGTAATGTAATGCAAGGAAGAGTAAATAACATAGGGTAGCACAATAGAATAATTTAGGGTAGGTAAAGTTATGGTTAGGTAGAACGGGTATGTTAAACTAAGGTATGGTAACGTAAAGAATTAAAGGGCAATGTCAAACACGACAGATGAAAGTAAAGTAAGAAAGGAAGGTAAAGTAATAAAAAAGTATATTAGGGTAAATAAAGGCAGGATAGGAAAAGGTAAGAAGATATGGAAAGCCAGGAAAGGGTACAGTGTGGGGTAAGTTAAAGTAAGATAGGCTAGGGCAAAATCAAGACAAGTCGACTCGTAGTAAAACAGTTGTGACGACCAATTAAGGTAAAGAGGGTTGAGACATTGAAGAATATGCTGAGCCAAGCTAGAGTAGCGTAGGAATAGATAAGACAGAAAGGTAAGGTAAATTTTTAAAAGCAAGCTAACCATATCTACAGGGTGCACCAAAAAAAGTAATCCCCTACGGTTTTTAGCCCATATCTTGGCCAAACATGTGAATTTTTAAATCAAACTTTACAGTCTTAAAGGCAATTCATATTTACGTACAATGGTCATATTTCAAACGTCATTACCCCATTAAATCAATTACACTGTCCATTTGTATAGTTTAAGGCAACCAACCTTCTGCGTTACTTTATGAAAGTCAACGTAGGACAGAGCGAGCTCGATGCGCTCACGGACGTAGATCTTGAGCAAGTCCCACTGCTCACGGAAGACCTTGACCCGAGGACCGGCTGCCACAGCGTCCGGGTATCCTGTGTGGACGAGGCGCTCGTGCAACGTAAGGATCCCATCGACATCTGGTTGTTTACGCTTTCAGATAAAAAATGAAAATCAAACTTAACCAGAGAATAATATGGTGAGAAATCTAGTATTAACAGTGCCAGAAAAAGTATGAGCCTTCGTCAATTGTCATCATCAGGTTCAGTCGTTGTCATGAGCATCAACATCAAAATGCAATCATGATTAGTTATCAGAATCACCATCGTCACAATCATCATCACCTTAATAATCATCGTCACCACTTTAATAACCTTAATGACCACCTTAATGACCATCATCATCATCATCATCATCATCATCATCATCATCATCATCATCATCATCATCATCATCATCATCATCATCATCATCATCATCATCATCATCATCATCATCATCATCATCATCATCATCATCATCATCATCATCATCATCATCATCATCATCATCATCATCATCATCATCATCATCACATTCATCATCGTCGTCATCATCATCATCATCATCACATTCATCATCATTATAATCATAATCCATTCATGCTCAGAGAACTTAGATGACACCACTCCAAGAACATCATATTCTGAGGTGCTTCCAACCAAACGCTGGCAATAGCAAACAGTTTAAGATGTTTTAAAAGATGCATGCACACATTGCACAGTCCTAGTTATGAAATAGCACAGGTCTGAAGGCCGAACAACTGAAAAGTAATATTGATCACAATCATAGCCAAAATCATAATAATTCTCATCATTGACATCATATTTCATCTTTAAAACCTTTAGTGCATCTTCCAACTTCCGGTGTGATTCAAGAAATTCGTTGGCAGACGTTAGAGTGATTCCCATGTCAGGTTCCCTCTCCAATGCCGCCAGTCCAGTGTCACGAATCCAGTAGTTCACCTGCATTTAAAACATCCACAAATGATCATTTAAACCTAACTGGCAAGACATAAACGTAATCTTACAGTCTTCTATATTGACCGCATATGGCTCGACCCTGCTGATTGTCAATGAACTGATTGGGTGTGGGGGGGCGGCTGGGGGAAAGATCTTCACCATCATTCCCCAATTGAATGGGTGAAACGACATTTTAAGCAACTAAGCACCTTCTTTATCAACCAATTGCTAATCACACTTTTGCGTTCAGACAAACTAGTAAACACAGTTGAAAGTAGGCACACACCCACACAATTTTATATATAATTATATATTCACTGTGTCCGGTAAAAATAGACCATTTTGTAAATATGAAAATAAATAGTAAATATTCATCGATTTTAAAAATTCAAACACCCTTACATCTTCAATCTCCTTCTCCGCCTTTTGCCAAGGATCGTTAGGTTCTGATTGCAAGCGTGAAGCCGACACACTTTGACCGAGCAGCGCCTCGCTCGGCATTCTTCCAGCGACGCCACCTCCTCGAGGGCTCGGAACCGAGTAACGAGCGGCGCCACGGTTGACTGGATACCACCTCTTACCATCTGGACCTGGAAAAGATATGAAGATCTAGAAAACTCCATTCCTTTTTTATGTATCTTTTCCACCCATTATAATGTAACCAGTGCTTATGTCTAAATGTCAGTGTGTCTACATGTCTATCGATGTCTTCTTTGTGGGGCGTGGTGGTGTAGTGGGTATGTTCATTGCCTTGCAGTTGGAGCATTGCAGGTTCGAATCCACTTCAAGCTGTAACACAGGGACCTTGTGGAAGTCCTTCGTTCACAATTGCTTAAGCGCTTCAGCGTGAAACTCTGATTCAGTGTCTGTGCTGCAGTCGGGAGCACTTCTGAGTAGTAAACCAAAGGGATGTTATAACAAGTGCACATACATGTACGTACATACATACAAACATACATATATATTACATACATACATACATACATACATACATACATACATGCATACATACATATATCCATCTGGTTGTCTGTTTGTTGCTTTGCACTGTTTTTTTTACAATAGCCAAATGTTATTGAGAAAGGAAGGGTCAATCCAGCCTCAGCGGGTCCATACGACCTTTTTGGATTGACCCTTTGACTTATGCACCGATCACTCGAAAGTCATTGAATTTGTACTGATTACTGCTCTTTTGTACGTGTTTGATGCTTTGTCAATAAACGGCTTACTTACTTACTTACTTACTTACAAAGTGTACATTATGTTTGCATGCATGCTCACTGGTATAATAATAATAATAATTACGACGATTTATATGGCGCAGTAACACAGCCATGCCGTTACAAGGGCGCCTTACAGAAAACCAGCTACACCGGATAAGCCCTAGCGAACAAGTGTGATTTTAGCCTGGCTTTAAAAGAGTCCACTGAGCCTGCTGATCGGATAGCGAGAGGAAGACTGTTCCAGCAACGAGGACCAGCGACCGAGAAGGCACGATCGCCGAAGCACGTTCTCATTCTCCGCACACGCAAGTCAGACCTCTCGGATGATCTGAGCCGAAGCCCAGCCGCGGAGGAATGAGTCTCTATGCAGCAATCGCGCAGGTACTCACCGTTTGTCGTGAGTGGCACCGCTTGCTTTGCTTTGGACCGGGTGGTCGTTTGGTCTATGTGGTATGTACGGCTGTCTGTCTCTTTGTCTGTATGCATCATGTGTCCGCTTGTCTGTCAAGACACTTGAATAATCCATGTTGTAGTATCAATCAAATGATTGGTTAATCAATCAACACAAAATCAATCAATATTTGAATCATTCACAAACCCTGAGGCTCATTTAAGAAAGTAAGTAAGATCCTAACCAATGAGTTGTCCACTGGAGTCGAGATGTAGTCCTCTCGTCTGCTGATTCCAAGCGGATGACAGCTTCGTCATCTTGTCATCCATCTCTTTCATCTTGAGTCTCACCGTGTCAATGACTCCATCGTCATCCAACTTCATCCGTTTCTCTAGTCTGTTATAAAATGCATCTTTTTTAGATAACATATATTTGCTTTCTGAATAAATAAATAAATGCACATGGACAATGTATTAATTTAAAAAATAGATAATGGGCAAAAATATAATTTTAAGTCACGTACATTAGATATATCTTATATCTACAACTCTGCATAATATATAAAATATATATATATATATAAGTATATAAAATATAGATTTACTTTTCTAATGTGTTCATATAGACAGATATGGCTATTTAATCTAAACAGATGCAAAAAAAATTCCTCTGTAAACAACTCAAATATAACATGTGTAATATGGATTTAAATTCCCAGATAACATTAGAGCATAGTATGCTCTAATGTTATCTGGGAATTTAAATCAGCATACAACCCACCAATCTATTGTACATCCGAAATAGCATCTTTTAATTACTCCCCCACCCCCAAGGGCATAGTAACACTCACCCTTCTTCTAGAAGTATTGGCTGCTGAAGACGGTCAACCAGGCTGGATCCCATCATCTGAAGGTCCTCGTGCTCGCGCTCCAGCTGTGTCTTGGAAGGCGAGTAGTGGAGAACGAGTTGCTCCAGAGTTAACTCGTTGTTTGCCGACTGACTGATTACTACGAGCAACTCATCAGCACGAGACAGAAGCTGCAATAGAACGATTAACCCTTTAATGACTAGCATGTACTAAAATGCATCGAAAACACATGTAGCCGGTCGTTAAAGGGTTAAACATCTCAGCCTTCTATCCTTCCAGGGTTGGTGAAACAAATTAAATATGCACGTTATTGTATTGCATTGTATTTGTTAGTTTGTATAGCACAGCTAACAGCAATTGCCATTCAGCAACACTGCCACTCTGCCAGGGTTCTTGCCCTGGCAGTAGAAAAGAACACTGACAGTGGAAAAGTACACTGACAGTAGAAAAGAACCCTGACAGTAGAAAAGAACACTGACAGTAGTTAAGAACCCTGTTCTGAGGAGGGAGAAGGATGGAGAAAAAGACCCGGAAAGAATATTATCATGTAGAGCGGAAAGCGAAATATTCCACATGGAAGGTCCAAGATATATTCGAATAAAATAGGTCTTGCCTACCGAATTGGCTTTCTTTGTGAAGGCAGAGACGTTGCTCTGTCTCGACATTCTTTCATTGATTCCCCTTGAAAACAACTTCCACGCGTCCTCAAGACGACGACCTTGATCGTGGTTCGGTTGAAGGTCATAGCGAAGTGACCTCCGAAGGACGAGAGCCGCCTGCAGCAACTGCTTCCCGTAGTCGTATGTATTCTGAAAATTGACCAATGCAAAAAGCCAGTCAAGTTCAATACATAAAATGCCAAGTTGGTAGGCCACAGCAAATAATTGAATTGAAAGTAGTACTACCTACTCAGAGACTTACTCACTGACTGACTTATTGGCTGGCTTGATGGTTTACCGGCTCCATTAAATGACTAACTGACTGACTTTGGCTGGCTTGATGGTTTACTGACTTCATAAAAAACTGACTGACTGACTGAATAAATGAAAAGATAAATGATGGACCAACTATCCAACACAAACTACATACAGAATATGATTCTAAAATAATATCAGCAGTAATTAATAATGATTTGGTGATAAATAAAAGCTAATAGAATTTAAAAGTGCTATTAACCTTTGCCGTGGTTTCAACATGGCTCTTTTCCTTCTCGTAAGCTTCCAACTCCTGTGCGTTCCTTGTTACGGACACATTGGCCGCCTTGTTCGTTATGTCACACAGCTCCACAATCCACTTTATGGCCTGTCACACACAAAGCAATGAAATATTAGGTGCCATCTAATGATACAATGTGATGTTAAAAATGCTGTCAATAGGTTAGGTAAAGTAACATAACCGTAAAAAGGTTTTCAGTAGTTCAGAAGACAAGCAGTCCTAGGTCAAACCACATTGTAATTTATCATGCAATGCTTATACGTATCTTTCTCAATTCTCAACTTCCTCTTAATAGCTGCGATACAGCACCGTCGTCCAAGCCATACTGAAAGCATGTTTCTTCGGCTTTTAAATAATTTACATGAGCATTGGATTGAAGCTGCACTTGCTCTCGAGCTCATGACATCTACTCTAACAGTTGACATTATGCGTGTAAAGCATCCTAGAAGTGGCTTGCTACTGGCGATGCTATAGAAATTGTCTGAATTACATTACATTACATTAAAATTAAGGTCTACGTCCATGATAAAGAAAACAAGGTATAGAGAGGTAAGGTAATGTAAGAAATGCCAAAGTAAGGCAAGATAAAGAAAACTGTAAACATCCATAAGGCATTGTGAATTAAAGAAAGACCAGCCAGAGCGACACAAAACTCGCTGCGAATGACAACAGAAATTCACCGCATCAGCAACCGTATTCAGATGCCTCTCCATCCTCACCTGCTCCGCATCATGTTCACAAGTCCTCAGCTGCAGAATCTGTTGCAGCTTCAGCTTCCGTACGTCGGTCAGATCCTGACAACGCAACCTTCGATCCTGGACGTCCTCGATCATCTTCTCGGCATCGTACAACTGCTGCTTGCGATCGGGACTCACATCCTGTCCGAAGGCATTCTTCACCGGAAGACAGAGCTGGTTGAGGAGGTTCTGGCCCTCGAACAACGCCAGCTCAGCCTTCGAATCTGAAATAGCAACAACAATGGGATTATGATAAAAGTTCCCTCACGGCGATTACGATGTAACAATAGAATTTTGTTTGTATGTGTACTTGTTAAAGTGCACCTTCAAAAGATTTCTACTCAGAAGCGCTCCTGACTATAGCACAAACACTGAATCGGAGTTTCACACCGAAGCGCTGAGCAATTGTGAGTGGAGGACTTGCCCAAGATCCCTACACGACGGCCTGAGGTGGATTCGAACCTGCAACCCTCTGGCTGCAAGGCAACGACTCCACCATCGCGCCCCACAAAAGCATTACTTTCTACGCACTCACATTTCACTCACAATAAGCTATCATCATTCCAAATCATCGGTGCTACCTTGGCTAAAAGTAAGAACAATAGCCTACTAGTGCAAAATTACTATTCTTGACTTTGAATGCACATTGTACAATTATGTATAATATACGCAAATGTATTATATGAATTATAAATACATAAACATATAAATATTATACAAACTCCAACGTTTAATGTAATGCAACACTAACTGAGTTCTTCCCATTTTGTTTCGAGACTTTTCAGCTGAGCCTTTGCTGATGCAACAGTTTCAGCAACGACTTCTGGGAAGAGCAGCTGAAGAAAATCATCCAGCTCACGACCAAGCTGTTAATCAATTTCAATCATCAAACAATCACAAATCAATCAACAAATCAGTGAAGCAAGCAAATAAGCAGACAATAATATCGTTAAAAATAGACCAATCGACAAATTAATCAATCAATCAGAAATTCAATCAGTAAATAAAAAACCTAGAAATCATCAGTCACAAACACTCATCCAAGCACATACAGAAACATACATATGCAGATACATACATACCCATAGACACATCACACATACACAAACACACATACATACACAGAAATATGCACACAAATCCATACACATTTCACATATGTGTCAAGCGCCTTCGAAACCCGTCGGATGTCGCTACACAGATACAGAGATATAGGCGAGTAAAGGCGAGAAGTGTCAAAAATACGAAAAATGGTTTTATGGTGTATTATTATTTAAAAATATGTCTACTTTCAATATCTGCAATTAAAAACTTTGAATTCAAATGCTTAGTGTTGAAAAAATGACTTTTGCCGCATGTGGTGTCAAAATTTGCATTGAATCAATTGCTCAATGAGCTATTTTCAAAGTTAAAATTCGATACGAACGACAGAGCTATTATACGCCAAATGGACTATTTCTTGTAGTCGTGTCTACCACATAATAAATTTTACCTCCAATATGGTACTGAATGGTCCATAAAAGCTGTTTTCACCCGTTTAAATGAGCAGGTATTGGTCAAAGTTTTAAGCATTCATTATTGCTTGCTTGACAACAAGGATGATTATTATACAAGCCACGCCTCCGACCCAGTTTTCTTAGAGTCTAATTGGCTTACGAGACATATCGCGACACTGACCTTCGATCGTGCGCATGCGATCTAGCAATTCTTGGTCTCTCAACTTGTTGGTGTTGCTCATTTTCTTTAGTTACTTTCGGAGAAAAACCGTTATTTTTGCGTTTGTTTCGGAAAGAATTCGCATGAACATTATTCACACTAAGCTTATTTTACATTAGCCTAATGGAAAGTGAAATTCTGAAGCTGTTAAACTGTTCAAATAGTGATAGCCTAGGCAGGCCCTAGTCGTAATTGTAGCCTAGCCTAGGCAGGCCCTAGTCGTAATTGTAGCCTAATCTCCAAGCTTCTAAAGTGCTATTCGAAATCCAAGTGCGGAGCACCAGCTTATTCACGAGCGCTGCGTCAAGTCAAAAGGGTTGTCCGTAAGAGTAGTCCAAAGGTGGTCCGGGTCGAGTTACAATAGAAAATGAATTGATAAGACTGTCAGATGAACACGGGTCTTATTCAACGAAAGCTATAAAGATTCCGCCGACGATAGGAAACATGTGGTCTATTGTCTAAGTGGGTACATAATTAAAATTCTTTATAAAGAATTGAAGAGTCTCGTATAAGTCAGTTCTGTTTATCGGACCCAACGTATTCTTCTATTCATTCCTGAGTCAACAAATCGCGAACAATTATATCGTTGGTCCATCCATGATTCGATTTCAAAGCATTATTTCTTTGACTAGCGGCTCACTAGCCTAATAAGCCTGCTAGCCGAGTCAACAAATCGCGAACAATTGTATCATCAGTCACAATGTTTGCATAGATTTAATCAAATCAGGAATGGGGTATAGTACCATATTCGAGCTTATCTTGAAGGACCTTGTTAATTATTTGTTTGCGTTAGGCTATTTAAGACTCACACATCGTCGGGTTGGTCAAAGATATGAAACGTCGACCTGGCCGCCTGAGCGTTGGATGCGTTTGTTCATTAATTCAATTCAGCAGTTGACTGTATTTCTATCACAGTTTTGAAAGTAGTAGTTCGATTTTCATGCCGTTTGATGTATTCGATACAGGATATCGCCACAAATTGACCAGCAAATTTGCAGAAGAATAAATTAATGGTTACTAAGGATTTACCCGACACCAATGTTCCGAAACTTTAAGCTCGATTTTCTCAATTGTCATGATTTTGCAAATTGCAGATTCAAATGAATATAACTTCAGTTAGAAATAAGATATTTTCATTCTGTAAAAAGTATTTTGAAGAAAAATATCTGCAGAATATGAATAAATAAAAAAGTGGAAAACGTCATGTGACGGGTTTTGAACGCGCTCGTCACATATATACATTATACACACACATACAGTCATACACAAATCCATAGCCTACACAAAGCACACATACACATTTCACATACATACACAGACACATACACATAGATACACACATATACGCACCTCTTCAACAAGTCGGTGGAAACGCACTGACGTGATGACGAGGTTACGTCTCTGTTCCAGTCGACTGGCGAAACTGCGACAGACCATGTCCATGTAGTCACGCTGAGCCTCGAGATCAGACACTTTTGCAGTTGATGCGTTCATCGCCTCAGAAACTTGATGCCTCAGCTCTGCATACATACTGTAAGAATCCTATTCAACAGAAAATGAGCGGAAACAATCACCAACCTATTGGAACTAATTAATCCAGAAAGCACATGTGCTTAAGGAATTAAAATGAACTGAAACGTAATTTAACGTAAATGCACATATTTCTCATTTAATTAACTTTATCATCTTCAGTTTCTGACATAGGTCATTTGGAGACAATGGGTGCAAACGATAACAATTGAATGATCTGCGTTCTCCTGAAATAACTTTTTTCGAACTATAAATGACAAGATTGATTAGCTTCACATGCTTGATATCATCATCATCGTCATCACCACCATCGTTAACGTCATCATCATCATCATCATCATTATCATCATCATCAATCAGTTTTTGATACCAGCACTTGAGGGCAAATGATAATTGAATAAATCTGCACGTTTTTCACTCCATTGCTTTCCTGGTATCTTACTCCATCTCTACTCAAGTCTTCATCTTCATCATCATTCCAGCACAGTCCATGTGGTCATCTTTCTAGCAACTAACCAAACCAACATTAACCCTTTTAACCCGGCTGGCCAGTTTTCTGGCCCGTTATCCATAGCGTTACAGAAGCGCTGGGTTCAAAAACATGCAACTACTCTTGCACGAGTTGCTGAATCCTTGCAGGGCTTGGAACTTACCGCACACTTCAGTTCAAGCTGTTCGTGCTGCTTGCGTAGGTCGTCTGCAGTGCGATATGAGTTCCCGATTTCTGTCTGAGAGCCAAGAAGTTTCTCACCAGGACCTAAAATCCAGTCTACCACCTGAAGAAAGGAATCAGCAAACAAATCCTGTAATCTAATCTAATCTAATCTACTACTCCATTTAGTGAATAAAACTGCAAAATTCCATTCAGTAACAGAACGCGTAACAGAATACAACACCACATTACACTGCATAAGTAGTACATTAACGTGATGTATACACAATGTTACAACACACTGTCACATTACTTTATGCGACATTCACAACACATTGCATCACAATGTATCACATTTCATTCCATTATGTGACATTTACACTATGTCACACGACATTGAATTACATTATGTGGCATTTACACGATACTACAACACACTGTATTACATTCCTTAAGAACCTAAAGACTGTTTTATTTAGCCGTGGTTGGGCCGGGAGCGCTTCTGAGTAGCCTACCTTGAAGAGGCGCTATATAAATTTCCGAAATAAATAAATAAATAAATAAATAAATAAAATACACTATGTGGCATTACAATACATCATATCACACTGTATACATTACGTGAAATGTACACTACGTTACAACATATTGAAAGATGCGATCTACACGTACGGTCTTCATGGCCTGTTCCAGTTCTCGTAGTTGAGTTCTTGTTCCTGTCTCTTTCTGTCGATCCTGAAATAGATTCTTCACTCGATCGATCTTGCTCTCGATCAACTCAACCGCTCGTTTGACGCCATTCATCGCGATTACTTGATCCATCGTGAAGTGCGGACTACCACTGTTGCTTGACAACGCTGATCCCACACCTGCGTTCAACTTCGTGTGGAAATCACGACCTAAACATGGTTTACACACGTAATGTAATGTAACAGACAATTGTGGCATACTGACAATTATGGTATATTTACAGTAGTCAGCAACAGGCAATTATGACATACTGACAGTTAGCAATTGAATGTGCTATCATGTGATTTTTTTTAATATTTTACATGAATAATGGGTGGCCCTATTAGCGGGATTGTCAATCCCTTCTGGGTCTCCCCTTCTTAACCAAATTATGCTAAAGTATTGTTCACTGCCATAATTGTATCAAGTTTGTTTGTTGTTTTGGTTCAGGAAAAAAGACGCAACACACACACACACACTCATTCACAAACTGAGCAAGTAGGCACTCATTCACTCAGACTTGCTCACTCCCACACTCACACTCAATCACTCGCTCTCACTGGTGATTGATATTTTAGTAATGACCAAACGTCTGACCTTGAAAGGCGAGTTTCTCCGCCGCATTGATCGTCTGATGGTTGAGCGCCTGTTGCTGGAATCGGAGATCGAGTTGTGACGAAGAGACGACCGATTGGTTCATCTGTTCCGACGTCTGCACGTAGAAATCATCGAGCTCCCTCGAAACCACGTCGACATCCTTCAGATATCGCTCCAAGGTCTGCAATAGAATTTGTTTTAAATAAATCATGTATGTTCTAGCAAGTATGTATGTGTAGCACTTGTAATAGTGACCCTTCAAGATTTCTACTCAGAGGCGCTCCCAACTACAGCACAGACACTGAATTGGAGTTTCACGCCGAAGCGCATGAGCATTGAGCAATTGTATGTATGTATGTGCACTTGTTATAGCGCCCTTCAAGATTTCTCCTCAGAAGTGCTCTCGACTACAGTGGAGACACTGAATTGGAGTATCACGACGAAGCGCGTGAGCAATTGTATGTATGTATGTATGTGCACTTGTTATAGCGCCCCTTCAATATATTTCTACTCAGAAGCGCTCCTGACTACAGCGCGAAAATTGAATCGGAGTTACATGCCGAAGCGCATGAGCAATTGTGAGTGAAGGACTTGCTCATGGCCTCTAAGAGGTGGCTTGAGGTGGATTCGAACTTGCAACCTTCTGGCTCAAAGACACCGAACATATCCCTACACCAACAGCGGTGTATGGGTGTAGGGGTAAGTAATAGTAATAGATGTTTGTTATACTTAAACTCATGTCATCATTACACATCAAACGAGAAATATTTTTGGAAATAATAAATTTGATTTGAAATTGGATTTGAGTGAAAATCGCACGCATAACAATTGAAATTAAAGGAAACAATGAACTGCGCTTACAATTCTGTTAGCGATCCATTGTTCGTGTTCGTAGGAAAGTCGGCCGCCAAGATCTGCTGTCAATTCTCTTTCCTCACAGATGGTATTCAGCGCCGAAGGACTGATGTACTGAAACTGATCAACAAAAACTCAATTCAAATCAGTTCAAAACCTTTTATTGACATAAAGTGTGATCACAAACTACAATACACATAGATGAACAGCCATCAAAGGTTATTGTATTGTATCTATAAATTCATACAGTGCCTCATGCAATGAACACTAATCAAAGTGTTAAACTAATCAAAGTTTTAAACTAAACAAAGGGTTACACTAATCAAAGGTTTACACTAATCAAAGGGTTATCCCAGAATGAGCAATAACGTTCAGCTAGCAAGTAGCCCAGCCTTTATAGCTTTTCATAGGCAAAAAATCAATGTTATATAAATAATAACAATTATAATTTCAAATTGACACAGTGCAGTATGGGGTGGGTCCGTAGCTCAGTTGAGAGAGCGTTGGTCGATAAACTGAGAGTCATCCACGTGACCCAGGTTCAAGCCTCGCACAGGGCAAAAATTTATTTGAATTTTCTCTTAGCTGCCATTGGCGCTTTGCTGTTGCATTGCTTGACTCGGGTTCTGCTGAAAATTAAGATAGCCCCTCCCACTTCTGGCTTGGCCGAACCAGAAGTGATCCAGCACTTAGGCCATAGTGTTAAGCCGAACCCACTGCTGTAAAGCCGACCTGCGTGTCGTGCTACAGTGGGCCGTATTTCGTATAACCTGTACCTGTAACCATTCTGCGGTTTGTCAGATTGAATTTGAATAAACGAATATTATTAGTATGATTACAATTCATAGAATGAACGGATGATCATAAGTCATTACAGATGTCCAATTCAACTGATGGCAGCCATGCAAGGCGACCATCATGTCCAACTGCTCAATAATTTACCAATGCCATCTGCCGACCTAAATAACCAGATTCTCTAAGGGTCAAATCAGAGCAAGATGCCAGTTCAAACCATGCAAAGTTTTCCCCAGCAAATCACACAAACCTGGGTCTGGTTAAGATCCGACGTGGACTTAGGTTTTGTCATCTGAAGCACGTATATTGCATGCACAGCTCCACTCAGTGCTCGCTAAAAAAACAATTTTAATTCACATTTATTTAGCACTTTCTTACGACTATTGTATTGTATTTATAAATTTATAAAACGCCTCTCACAGTACACACCAATCAGAGGCGCTCCCACTATGTTAGACCAAGAGAGAAAAAAATAGTCTTGAGTCACCAAAAAGAGGCATTTGGCCCACCAGTTAATATGGAGGAACGTACGAGGGTTGATCAATAAGTAATGAGAAAAATATATTAGACAGCAAATCTGGACCAATTTTTTTTATAGTTTTTCAACATAATCTCTTTGAAGTTCAGCACATTTTTCCCAGCGATGTTCAAGGTTTTTTACACCCTCCAGGAAGAAAGTTTCATCCAGCCCCTGAAACCAGTCATTTATGGCATGGATAACACTTTCATCAGTGTCAAATTTCTGTCCGCGAAGCGAATCTTTCAGATAACGAAACAGATGGAAGTCAGACGGTGCCAGGTCTGAAGAATAGGGTGGGTGTTGTAGCAGTTCGAAGCCGCACTCGCGAATTGCAGTCATTGCAACAGACGAGGTGTGAGCTGGAGCATTGTCCTGATGAAACACGATACCTTGACGCAACTTCCCTCGACATTTTTTCTTAATAGCCACGCAAATTTTTCGGATTAACTGGGCATAGTAGACACCCGTGATAGTCTTTCCACGCTCCAAGTAGTCAATCATCAAAATACCTTCGCTGTCCCAAAATACGGATGCCATAACTTTACCCGTTGATGCAATTTTGCGGAATTTGACCGGTGTCGGGGAATCGACGTGCTTCCACTCCATAATCTGCAGTTTTGTCTCGGGATCAAAGTGGTGAGCCCAAGTCTCATCCATAGTGACATATCTGCGTAGAAACTTTGCCTGGTCTTCTCTAAAAAGGTCGAGATTTTCGCGAGAAGTTGTTAGTCGGACTTGCTTGTTTTCATGCGTTAACATTCGTGGAACCCATCGAACACAGACCTTGTTGTACCCCAAAATGTCTGTAATAAGCTTAATATGATGGGTTGTGCCCTACAACAACTTCAAACAATCTGCTACATTTCTAATATTAACCCGCCGATCTTTCTGTATTAGATCCTGGACAAATTGGACGTTTTCATTGGTACAGGTCTCAATAGGGCGGCCAGAACGGTGCTCGTCTTCAGTTGACTGCCTACCGCGATTAAATTCAGCTACCCACCGATAGACTGTAGCCTGTGAAGGGGCATTGTCCCTTAAAACCTTCTTCATGTCCGTTGCAATCTTATTTTGAGTCAATCCTTTTAAATGCGAATATTTAATAACCGCACGTTTCTCGTTTTTATCCATTATTTACAACAGCCGCTGGGTAGACGGCTTCCGGCGGTTGCCTAGCAACCACAGTAATGGCCCACGTGACCATTTAAAAATAAAAACTCTGCTAATTAAGTAAGCTAGTAAATAAAAATAAAAATTCTGCAAAAAACAGCTGTCTAATATATTTTTCTCATTACTTATTGATCAACCCTCGTAAAGTCTCTAATTAATGTCTGATTATAATTAATGTTACTCTGAAGCTTAGTCTTTACTCTGCTCTTTTCCGCTCTAGCTTCTCAAGCCCTTGTCACATTCTTTACGACCTCCTCCCTCCCCATAAGGTCACTTCAAACAACACTTGACCCAGGCCACCTGATCTAATCCTACCTAGAGTTGATGCCTTCGCCAAAAGAAAAAAAGGTTTATTTTATTATGAGAATGCTGTATTTTTCTGCATAAATATTTCTATTATTCATTTCTTCTGTAAACGATTGTGCATTTGCTGGAAAAGAATACTGTCGTCTGATTCATTTTCAAATTGAATATCAAAGCTTCACAGATCCCTAGTGTCTAGACATCATTGAAGTAGGTATAAAGAAGTGCGTACATATTCTGGTACATGCATAGACTAAAGTGTTCCACTAAGGTCACGACATGCACTATAGAACACTGTTGGCTTAACAACATTGCTAGCAAAGGCACTGTATTGACTTTAGAGATCACAATAGATCTATCAGTTGTTAACTTGACTTGATAGGAATGCAATCAAGGTGATGCTTTGCTTTACAAGAATGCTATTACATGGTACAATGGGATGTTGAAAATGCCGTCAAGAGCTACTGTGCCTTAAGCAGAATGCTATCAAGTGCCTGTTTGCCTTAGCATTTGCTATCAAGTGCAATGATGATTTTAGGACAATGTTACCAAGAACTACTGTGGCTTAAGTTACGAGGAATGCTATGTGTCATTATGGTTTTAGGACAATTCTTCTCAAGCACTATGCAAGTTTTAGGAAATGCCACCAAGAGCCGCATTGGATCTAGGACAGTGATATCACACGCTACTGTGACCTATCAACAAAGTCACAAACTGACTTTAACACTCGAGTGCCCAAGGTATTTTTTGGTACACGAAGGCCCAAGGGGGGGGTCCGCGCGGACCCCAGCGTTTTATGTTAATATCTTGAGAAGGGATTGGAATATCGTCACAGAATTTAGTTCTATGTGATCCCAAATGAATTTCCAATCGATTGGTGTATCTTATATGACAATAACACCACCTGGTGTTAAATAATAGTGTAAAATCTCGTGATACACAGTTTACGCTTGCTTGCGTTATTGACCAAAGGTAGCCTAGCGTTTTCATGCCAATATCTTGAGAAGGGATTGGAATATCGTTATAGAATTTATTTCAATGTAATCCCAAATGAATTTGCAATCGATTGATGTATCTCATAGCACAATAACACCACCTGGTGTAAACTAGTAGTGTAAAAATCTCGCAATACATATGTTATGCTTGCATGCTTGCGTTATTCATCGAAGGAAAGCCTATACGTCCGGCGCGGACCCCAGCGTGTTCATGTTAATATCTTGAGAAGGGATTGGAATATCGTTATATAATTTAGTTGTAAGTAATCCCAACTAAATTTGCAATCGATTGATATATATTATATCACAATAGCACCACCTGGTATAAAATAATAGTTATTGACCAGTAGCCATGCGCTTGTGTGAATATCAGCCGCATATCATGGGGTACCCTTAGTATATGCTGTGGTTGTGGGGTGCAGGGTTGGACAATACCCACGCAAAATATACCATTCTATGCCCAAATGGTTGCTCTAGGAATACCTAAAAGCATTTATGCAGATCCCTAGCCTTTAAAAAGTTATCCGGGAAAAACAGGCCTGGGGTCCGGTCGGACCCCCCCCCCCCTTGGGCACTCGAGGGTTAAATGCAAGTCAGTGCTATCAACACTGCTACTGTGGCTTAAGAAGAATGTAATCAAGAATGTGATCAAATGCTTTGTTGACTTTAAGACATCGCTATCTAGTGCTACAGTAGTGACTAAAAAGTCTCAGCAACAGGAAAACAAATCTGTAAAATTCAGAGCTTACACACCGTAACGTTGGCTGCGAGTGTGCTGAGGTCGCCATCGAAAGTTCCTTTTCGATTGTCGATAAGTACAGTAAAACCTTTCTTCACCGACTCCTCACTGTCAATGAAAGTAAAACGAAGAAAACGTCAACAGCAATGCCACATGGTCAGTAACTCAGTCAAAACATTTTAATCATGACAATCATAGTTGGTAGCAAGCTACTTGCAGGGTGCATTACACTGTCCAACTGTCAGAGTAAACTGTGCCATTAGTTATGTGGTAAGCAGATTCTCAATTATTTTTTAACATAAAGAGTCTTAACCCATTCCCGCCGGAATTGTTTCGATACCTATTGAGTTAATCGGTTCACCCGCGACCCGATCCGGTGGGAAAGGGTTAACCTTCTGAATGTATGCAGGAAGGCAGTTGAATGCAATCAGTTCATCCATTTTACTCATAGTTGGTGTCACAAATACATCAGTCGATTTTGATTTTCATGATCAATTGAAGTCAAAGGTGCATGGTTGTTCAAACAGATTGTGTACAGGAAGGCAAACACTAATATCATGTGCATAATATCCTGTCTTTTCAGTGGCTGGACTATCCATCTCGCCAGGAACGCTACAAGTGCATTTTTATCTGCACTTGAAAACTGTTCCCGTTAGCTACAGTTGTGATAAGCATGCCTCGAAGTAGCCAAACTTGAAGAGTCACTTCACAGTTCACAGGTATTCTGACTGAATCATAATCATCTAATTATCAGTCATCGACAACATTCGATCATCATTGTCATAATCATCATCCTAATCATCATTGCGACTATCACCACCGTTATCATAATGAACTCACAAATGTCCGAAATAGAGCAGGAAATTTAATCGAAAGCAGAAAAATTACAACGTTAACTCAAAAACTAGAGAGGAAAGAAATGTCCCATAAATTCTCGTGCTATTTCAATCCCTCCAAAGAACTATTTCTGTACATAGCATTGAAAATGGCTGCCACGTCGGATATGGAGAACATTGAAAGAACAAGTACCTGGGTACGCTGCCGAGATAGACCAGGCACGTGCTGAGGTCCCTGGCTGAGAGTTCGGCATATCGACTATCACTGGGAAACCAAAGGATTGGTCCACCCCTTCTGTCTCGACCTCCTGACACAAAAATCATGAAAGTTTACAATAATAACACTAATAATAATAATAATAATAATAATAATAATAATAATAACAATCTTTGTTTAATTTCAAACTGACACAATGCAGTATGATTACAATTCATAGTATGAACGCTGAACGGATGATCACAAGTTATTACAAGAGTCGAATTTAACTGTTGGCAGCCATGCAAGGTGTCAATCACGCCCTACTATTGATATTACCAAACACCACCTGCCGAATGGAAGGCTCAGTAGACCTTAGGGAGGTTACGGGAAGCTATCCCGTATCCACAAGTTCTCAATGCCAGAGTGTAACCATTACCATTTAGAAACCTCCTTCCACTGGATCAGTAAAAAAGACATACATGTACTAGATGATTGCAGGCAACAATTTTTAAAATGTAAGGAGTCATGATTGAAGGTGGCACTTCAACCTTTACTACGATTGAAAATTCAAGTTTTCAATCCATTTAAATACGAAGACAATCAGAATACACTATCTACCGGTTCAGACATCAAGATGAGAGTTAGCATCACCTCGGTGAACCCGCTTAAAGAGAATACCATCGAGGGCTATCAACTGCAGGCCTGCATCGTACACACAAAGTGCAGGCTTTACCAAACATTTGCGCTCACCAATATCTGCGAGTTACGTCAGTGCGTAAGAACTTTGTAACCGTGGGTAAAATACAGGAGTGAAAATACGGTACAATTAACGAGATATTAAAGTTATAGTGAAAGAAACAACGAACCAGTGAGGCAGACTGCTTTCATTCGAAGGATGTCATAGAGCTGACATGCCTCCATCGAATTACCTACGAAAGTAAATAGAAAATAATTTAAAATTCTTAGCAATTAACAGCAACTGAAAGAGCTCTCATAATATATTATTACGCTTCCAGAAGCATTCACAAATGTCTTCATTGTTCAAATGCACCAAGGCACTGACATAAGAGGCAGCGTATGTTATGGCATTGCATCATATTGTATGGAATGGTATGTTACACTAAGCCTAGTGAGTAAATAGAGCATGATGGCTATGGAACTGTCAATGAAGTAAATAAGATAGGGAAGTAGGGTAAAGTAGTATGGGCACGGTATCCCTCAACACACTGGAAATTACAAAATCAGTTCATTGAAAGAATGAGCAAGGCCAATGGTCAAACCAGGTAGGGTAGAAACATACCGTCACTATATAGCAAAATATCTACATTTACATTTCACATGAATACATTGCTTGGCTATATCAGTAACCAAGAAATGGCAATAATATCTCTCATCTATCAACAATTTGCACATCCAGCATATAAAATATGCTTTGATAACTAAGGCCTAAAAAAAATGTTGTGTTTCCGGTAACAGAGCTAAAAAAAATTTGGTAGGTAGGTCGGAAAATATTTTTATTTTGTAAAATATTTTTATGCAGTGACTATCCGAAAAAGTATACCCGTACCCCAACTAGTCTATTTTGCACGCTGAATCAAAGTACGTGTTCTAAGCAAGTATAAACCCCCTATTTCCTGACTGTCTGCACCTAAAACTCCTCTAGAAACAGTCCTATTAATTTCATTGTGTTGACGTCTCTTATGTTATGTCAATACAAATGTGAAAAAAATATTTTTTGAAAAAAAAATTAAATTTTTTTTTGAATTTAAAAAAAAAAATTAAAAAATATTTGGGTTGCGGCCGTAAAAATGGGTCGGTCGGGTTACCGGAAACACAACAATTTTTTTTTACGCCTAACGATATCGGGTGTTAAGGACACTTTTTAAAGATGTCATTACAACAACAAAAACAACAACGACAACAATAAGGCCAAAAAAAAAATATGTTGTGTTTCCGGTAACAGAGCTAAAAAAAATTGGGTAGGTAGGTCGGAAAATATTTTTTTTTTGTAAAATATTTTTATGCAGTGACTAACCGAAAAAGTATACCCCACTAGTCTTTTTTGCACGCTGAAACAAAGTACGTATTCTAAGCAAGTATAAACTGCCTATTTCCCGACTGTCTGCACCTAAAACTGCTCTAGAAACAGTCCTATTAATTTCATTTTGTTGACGTCTCTTATGTTATGTCAATACAAATGTTTAAAAAAATTTGAAAAAAAAATTAAATTTTTTTTTGAAAAAAAATTTTTTTTTTTGAAAAAAATATTTTTTTTAATAAAAATTTTTTACAAAAAATTTGGGTCGCGGCCCTAAAAATGGGTCGGTCGCGTTACCGGAAACACAACAATTTTTTTTTTCGCCTAATAATAATAATATGTGCAAGCTAAAAAAGAGTTAAAGTTCAACAGGTCTTCACTCTCAACCACTCAGATGGACATTAGACTTCTCAATGAAACCACAATTCAGGCAAATGGAATATGTGGTCTAAAATGATCACATATTAAACACACATGGACACTTGAACTGAGAGGATCTAAATAAATGATCTGGCAGACACCAACATACAGACTCATACAGTGACAGACAGACAGACAGAGACAGACAGACACACAGAGATAGAGACAGAAAGACAGACCTACACAGGCATGTACAGACACACAAGGGAAGACCGACAAACACAAACATAGAAACACAGCTAGACAAACCCATGGATACAAACATACATAATTACATAGATAGTAACTAAAGACATTCCAGAGAAGGCTGTAAATCACTCATAATAAGTTTAGTATTATAACCCAAATTTGTACAATAGATTATTACAAATTTATTATCCAGTTAAGTTACATGGCGAAAGTCCAACAACTAATCAGCTAAACAGCTGGTTCAGAAGGGGGGTCCCTTCTGAGCTCTTATTGGGAAGCACAATGACGAGTTGACGATAATGGTGGGATCACCAATGAATCTTTTAAAGTGACAAAATACTCCTCATCAAAAAGAGAGCGCCCATAAAAAAAACGGGAAATTAAGATTTTCAAGTGATGGAGAGAGGGCATGCTTAGTCTACTGCGCTGTGCCTTAGACTAGATGCCTTTTTAATTCCCTTATTGAACAATCCGGTTGACAGAACGCAATCGATTACAGTGTAAATAGTTATGCAATTGAAAAAATCACAGAAGACATAAATCTGAACTACTAACAGATCAGACAGCCAGCAATACACATGCAACGAGATATCAGGATACAGCCCGATCCCCTCCCACTAATTATTACTTAATCATTGAACCCTACCATATTATATAATCTAACTGGTTATGGTCCGTCCTTAATGAATCATGCAAGTCTTGAAGTCACAGTATAATACAAATGGTCTATGAAACCAAATACTTGAGAGGCCAAGATTAACCACTTCGCAAACACTCAACGATAAAATAACGGAGTGCTGCAAAGACATAGACGTTTCAAATTGACAAATCAGAGCTGTTTCAGTCCATCATGACAAAGATAGAGACTTGGTCGGTCTGAACAGCTTTTGGAGTAGTCTTGACAGAAAAATTTACATAAAGAATCTTCAAGTGGTAAGAAAGATAAACAATGAATGGTTAGTTGGTTACGCAACAAAAGGATGAAAGATAAACAATGGTTAGGCAACAAAAGGATGAAAAGGTGTTCGAAGGTAAAGAGCCGGAAGGTAGAGTATTAAAGAATAGGTAGGACCAGGTATGCGTAGAGAGGTAGGATAGGGTAATGTGAGAGAAAAGTAAGGTAGACTAAAGAAAGTGTGGTTACGTACTTAATGCAAGGCAGATTAGGTAAGTCAAAAAATGAACATGTAAGTTAAGTTAAGGATACTAGGTGTTAGATAAAATGTACGTCAATGTAAAGAAGGGAAAGTTGCCATGACAGAAAATTAAACTGATATAAAGAAAACAAAGAGATACAATAAAGGAGTAAAGAGAGAGAAGGCAAATAGACAAAGGTAAAGATAATGTAGGTAATGTTCTGTAAGTAAGGTAACACAGTAAACTGAAGAGAGAGATGGTCAAGCATGGTAAGACATGAGAATGGGACATACGAGAAGGTAGGGTGAGGTAAGAGAAGTAATGGAAGCTAGACAAAGCAAGCTGAGCAAGTTTGATGAAGTAGGGGAGATGAGAAAGTAATGTAATGTAAGGTAAACGAAACATGCAAGGGAAGGGCGATGAACAGAAGGTACGGCAAGATATGTGACAACAATTTCACATGATGCAATGTGAAATTGATAGTTCTATGAACCGTCCAATTCATGTTAGGACTAAGATTGAAACCCAAGAAGCAAGGCAAACACATTGACAATATGTCACATCATGTCAGAAACACATTGACAATATGTCACTTCATGTCAGAAACACAGATCAAGTAACCGCTGCAAAAGCAAACACACAAGACAATGGGAAACACTTACCAAAGCGCCGTGCATACAGGTGGTAGGCGTCGATGCCGGCGCCATCTGGACTTCTGATGTTTGAGAACGACGAATGGACACTGCGGATCTTGTTCATGGTTCTTGGTTCATCGCAAGAACTTGAAACAGCATACAATGTATGATCAGCAGGAGAAAGTTCTGCAGAAAATAACTGGGGGTCAAACATTGATTTATGCGGATTTGGAGTGCTCAATGATCCCAGGAAAAACTAGAGGTAGGGTTGAAACCCTGACAATTCTCACCCAGTGTATGCCAGCACTTAAAATTTATTCAACCTAATCTGAGGAACAAAGGCAGGAAAAACAGCATGGGAAGTGGTCCCTAAACCTCATCTCGAATGAAAACCGGGAAGTATCAATAATGATAATCAGGTAAATTAATGCGAGTGATGTAGCATAGACAGTGTAGTGATATGTAGCTACGAACAACACTGCCTTGATGCAGCGCTATGTAGTTTTCATTAGTTCAATATCACATAAAGTAGGTTACCATGCAAGATGTGAGACAATTGTTGGAATTGAGAAATATCAGTGCACCATTACATCATCAGATAGTGCTACATAAATATCTATAGATAGATTCATTTACCACATACCATACCTTACTGACACCCATCCAACCCACTGTGCCAGCCTACCCAGTCAGACTTACCTTCTTTATCATAAAATATAGAAACAAAATCATTTACAACAACTTTGCCTTGCAATATCCTTACCTTACCAAATCATCGCCACTGTTACAATTATTCCGATATCAACTAACGATTTGCGTGGGAGAGATGACCTACAATTCAAAGGAGGGACAGGTGGTATCACTTCCGAACTATTGACTGAATTTCATCGTTGAATTCATCAACCACCTGGACATTGCCAGCGACATCCGAACTGGTGCTACCACCTGAAGGCAAGGGTAGTACGGCCACAGAGTACTGACTAAAAAAAACTCACGTGTAAGCTCAATATTTCAAAATACTAACTTGAGATCCATCATCCCTTTCTACACCAAATGGACTCGTCCAATACGAGGACAGGTGAGACATGCCGACAATAACAGTGGCCACTTACCTAGTTCAACGCAACCACACACCTGAATCTCCAACAGATCCACAACAAACTCCTAATTTAGCTTCAGAATTTTCTCTATATCTCGAAATAATTCTTATATTAATGCTTTATAATCGTAAATCGCCGCGACCACAAACTTTAATATTGTCCACCGACTTTCGAAGCACCTTTATGACGCCACATGGAGGGTAATGGAACAGCCAATTGACATTCCATTTATGGCGGTTCCGAGATTAACCCTCTGGTACCCGACATTAATACAGCATTCCTTTGGCACCTTAGCTTACGTAACATGGTGTAGTGACTGTAGTCTGATGTATTTGACGCATTATTATTGTGGATCCAAACGCAACCTCAAACATAATATAAATTATTGTTTACAACTCTGCGCGCAGGGTTTGAAGTGGGTGGGAATGCGTGGAAACAGCGCTCCCACTACTCTCGAAATTCTTTCTTTGCCTTGTATAAATCATTGGTTAAGCCACGTAGGCCTACACTACAGTTTGAATTCCAGGCAGGAATGCTACCTGAATCAAGACTGCTCAGTACTCATCAATCCAGACCATTTTTAACAGTGTAAGCCGTGCATTAACCCATTGCCCAGTTAGCCTATCATATGCCTGAGTTCTGTAGTTTCAGTAAATACAACTTTAACGTGCCAATGGAAAGAAACATTAGCCATTCATCGTTTGAAATGCTGGTAATTAGCTACGCTGATATTCAAAAGGTTCCGAATTGACCTGGGGGACCGATAAGTATTCAATAGGGAGAATGCAAACCTGCACGACACACGCATCGATGTGCCTGTCTATCTGCCTGCATGCCTGTATACCTGCTTTTTTGTTTTCGTATGTCTGTCTATGAACCCATGTCTGTCTGTCTGTCTGTCTGTCTGTCTGTCTGTCTGTCTGTCTGTCTGTCTGTCTGTCTGTCTGTCTGTCTGTCTGTCTGTCTGTCTGTCTGTCTGTCTGTCTGTCTGTCTGTCTGTCTGTCTGTCTGTCTGTCTGTCTGTCTGTCTGTCACCAAAAATAAGTAACACGTACAGTAAAGAGCAATTAAGTAAATAATTATAGGAACCGTAGACCTAACAGACCTACTGTAACTGTAGAGTAGAACGCGACGTCAGAGTTGAAAGAAGAGCAACGATAGAGGATGTGAGGGACAAGAAAAGGATCGAGCAGGTCGAAGGAGGAGCAGGATTAAGAGGAGGAGGAGATCGAGGAGAATGAGAGAATTAAGCACCTAGGTAGAAGGAGAAGCAGAATGAGGAGGAGGAGGAAAGGAGGAGCAGGTCGGAGGAGGAGGATCGGGATCAGGAGGAGAGGAGGAGCAAGAGATAGGAGGTCAATTTGGCATCCACGACTTAGATTGGCCTAGTTACATGTAACTAGCTGTAGCCTACGTCACGTGTTCGGCATCTGATTTTCCCCAATCGAGTTTGGTCGTCAACTCGTCAAGGTATTGCATTTCGATGCTATAGCCCAGGCCTAATTATAATTGTATATGTATGTCCGCGCGTGCGCATCATCGTAGTATCAGTTTATCAGAGACGACAGAGGCCAATCTCCTCTCATTACCCCTATATATTATTATCTTCTCTATTTGTGTCGTTGTGTGCCTCTCTGTATGTGTGTGCGCACGTGTGTCTCTGTCTGTCTCTGTCTGTCTGCCTGCCTGCCTGTCTGTCTATATCTCTGTCTCTCTGCCTCTGTCTGTGCACAATACCTGTCTGTATATCACTTTCTACTCTCTCTGCCTCTGCATGTCTGACTGTCTTTCTGCCTGTCTGTGCGCCTGTACCTCTGTCTCTCCATGTCTCTCTGTCTCCCTGTCTGTCGGTGTGTGTGCGATGTGAGGTGTATATACGTATCGGCCATACGTGTATGGATGTGTGCGTGCGCGTGCGTGTGTCACATTCGTGTCCCCTCCCACTCGTTCCGTAATTACCGGCCGTTATACATAATAGACCTACATAGTGCAGATCCGATGCACTTTTAGGTGTATCCCAATCAGTGGCGGCGCCAGGATTTCAGGTTTGGGGGGGCTGAAGCCCTAAGCCCCCAAAAATGTTTTTACGAAGCGCCGAAGGCGCCAAGTTGCGAGTGCCGAAGGCACGAAGCCGATACCGACTAGGGGGTCTGGGGGAGCGTCGTAAGCTCCCCCAGCGGGGTCTGGGGCGGAGCCCCAGCCGCCAACGCATTTTTAGCTCTGTTGACCTCAACTAGAGCCATTTTTAGGCTCTTTTTGCCAGCTATTTCTGAACAATAAAATCATGAAAACTGAAATAAGAAGTCGTTTTGCAGAGTCGCAGACTAGCTATACCAGTATAAGAATGTCAAAATTTTATTGTAAAAGAATGGCTTAGTCTTTACTATAATCACAAAAGTTAAAAGTTTAGGCCTATAGCCTAACAAGTTTATAACTATAGACTACTGTCATATGGGTAGGCCTATTATATGAGAAAACCCTAGGGGCATGTCATATGTAGGGCGGTATTTTTGCATGCGCTAGAGACGCGAAGCTCCCAGAAGCCAGCGCGTTTTAACGGGTACAACCAGTGGCGGCGCTAAGATTTCAGGTTTGGGCAGGATTTCAGGTTTTGGGGGCTGAAACCCCAAGTCCTTCCTACCAGGGACGCAGTAGAACAATTTCTCTAAGGGCGGTAATTTTTCATGCGCTAGAGACGCGAAGCTGCGAGTGCCGAATGCACGAAGCTCATACCGACTAGGGGGTCTGGGGGAGCGTCTTAAGCTCCCCCAGCGGGGCCTGGGGCGGAGCCCCAGAAACCAGCGAGTTTTTCGCTGTTGACATCGACTGGAGCACGTTTTAGGCTCTTGTTTGCTAACTGTTTATGAACAATAAAGTCATGAAAATGTTTTGAATTTCCATATTGCAATAATAGCATTTTAGGTTGTCATTTTTACTAAATAGCTCATAATTTCAATGCTGAACGTCGTGGATTATGACTTCAAAAGTGTCCCTTTGTAGGCCATTGTTTAGAGTTTTTGGATATCAGCACTTTAATGGTAACATTTTAAACTGTCATCTCAACAAATTTCTCATAATTATTTTATTGCTGAAAGAAATGGTTTATGAGTTCAATAATGTTTCTCCCTCAACGTTGTACAAAATTATCTGCAAGGGTATACCAGTTTTGCTGTCGTCCTAGCAAAATTGTTCATGATGGATAAACAGTAGATAACACTCAAGAAATTTACAATGACATTTTTGAGATATTTTTGAAATATTGGGGGAACAGCATCTCCGTCCACAACCACAAACTTCGGGGTCTCGTGGACCGTCCCCTGGCCCCCAAGTCTCCGCCCATGACTGCTGTTGCTAAATGAACACCCCATTTCCTAATGTATAGTTGTGTAGAACTACCGCCGCAGCCCCTCAGGAGCCGGCGGGCCGGACATGGTGCACATAACCTCCTCACGGTCTGCGGCGCATTCTATTAGCATAAGCATCGACGCGCTAGTGTAGCGAAATTCAAAATTGCTGTCCTTGTGAATCTCAGCCCCTTCCTCCGCCAACCCGGACTCAACACCCTTCTCCCGCCAGCCCAGACTTACACCGGGCCAAATCTCAGCCCCCCCCATCCTCCGCCAGCAGGGACTCACAAAGGACCGAACCTAAGCCCTCTTTCTTCGCCAGCCCGGACTCACACCGGTCCAAACCTCAGTCCCCTTGCCCACTGCGCAGACCTCAGCCCCCTTTCCCCGCCGCCTCGGACCTCCAGCCCTCCCACCCCGCTAGCCCGGGCTCAGACTGGTCCGGATCTCAACCCCTTCCCCCGCCAGTTCGAACCCTCCAGTCCTCTTCCCTCTTCCAGACCCGTCCGGACCTCAGACTGGTCGGTACCTCAAGCCCCTACCCCGCTATCGCGGATCTCTGCCCCTTTCCCCCGCCAGACCGGT